>PVIA01016128.1:0-20118 GCA_004024845.1 Tonatia bakeri | reverse complement strand
AAAACTATGGTACATTTACACAATGGAATTCTATGCAGCAGAAAGAAAGAAGGAGCTCCTACCCTTTGCAACAGCATGGATGCAACTGGAAAGCATTATGCTAAGCGAAATAAGCCAGGCAGTGAAAGATAAATACCATATGATCTCACCTTTAACAGGAACCTAAACAACAAAACAAAGAAACAAGCAAAATATAGTCGAAGACACTGAAATAGAGGACAAGCTGACAGTGACCAGGGGGGAGAGAACAGGGAATTTCAGGGGACAATGGGAAGGGTTTACAAGAACAAATATAAAGGACACATGGACAAAAACTAGGGGGGGTGGTGGAAATGGGAGGGAGGTGGGGAGGGATGGGTGGGTGGGCTGGAATGGGAATAAAAGGCAGAAAACTGTACTTAAACAATGACTAAAATAAAATAAAATAAAACACAGATGAAAAGACTACACACAGCATTGAAAAAAATAAATTAACATTTATAAATGTACTTGCCACATAGTTGGTGCTTAATACATGACAATCACCCTCCCTTTTGGCACACAGCACTTGAGAACATTCTTTACAAAGTTACTCCTTCAGAAAACTAGTTCGGTACCATTCTGTTGTTGGGGTCAGGAGACAGGGCGGAGGAGATTCTGGAGTTAAAAGGGGTTGGAGAAAAAACATATACTTCTTTCTCCTTTAAATTCACAGTTAACATTATTGTTTTAAAGACTTAAAGAATTCTTACTATATTGAGAAAGGTTTCCTAAATTCCTAAAGCCACTAAAATGTTTTTATAGTTTTGTGACACCAAGTTCCATCCAGAACGCACATTTGGAGTGAAACAATATTTTTAAAGGAGATTTTAATTCTCTTATACAAAGGGCACAAAGTATCAGAAAGAAATGTATTCTTTTATTATGTTTATATCACCTTTATCTGAGGCACCTAAAAACACCCAGAGATAAATTGCCAGCTATTGAGACAGGCAGGCAGACCTGATTCTCATATTATAGAATAACAGGTGCCAAGAGCCGTGATCCAATCCAAGAAAGATTGAAAGCAGCAATCAGATGCTCAGAAAACTCAGCGCAGAGCATTTCTTAAACTGGGAAAGACAGTGACACAGACATTCATCATCCTCTCAAGACACAATGACAGGTAAAGCCTCTGGTCCTCAGAGTGTCCAGTGTGCTCTCACAGCCATCACCCCGCTCTGCCCACAGGAGAGCACAGCTGAGCAGGGAAAGGAGAGAGCACGGGGCTCGAGAGCCAAATAAATACTGGGATTCAAACTGTCTTAGGCTTGTGTCTTTCCTTAGTTAGAAAACAGAGCTAACATTATGTTGATTAGATAAGATCTATGCAAAACACTTCAGCATAGTCAATGTCCCATTTAACCAAAGCATTTGGAAAATAGATACACATGCCAATTTAGAACCTGAAAGACCTTAGAACTGACGTGCTACAACCCTCTAATTTTACCGATGGTGAAACTGAAGCCCAGAGAATGACACGTGGTTTGTCCAAGGTCACACAGGTCATTAGTGACAGAGCTAAGACTTAAACTTGGGTTTCTTGACTTTTAATCCAGAGATCTCCCCACTGTACCTCAAAGAACAGATTCATCTTCGCTTGAGTTTAACATCAAATGAGAAGAAAATTAAGCTGGAGATAGCAATGGATCTCATAAGAAAATATGAAGCCCCCTTATCTGATATATTCAGGGAAAAAGGAAATTCTGGTTATTCAAAGAATCTGTCTAACGGAAATTAAAAAATTCTTTCCACAAAAAGGTCAGGGAGCCCTGATATACACCACACATAGATTAATGACTTTCAAACCACGTGAAAGCCATACAGTTCACCTTTGAAACTAGGCTGGACATAATTTCCTCTGTCTTTGATGACTCTGGATTCTCGCATTGCCTCAAGGCACCCACGATGAATATCAATCAGCAGCACACGGAGGGCATAAACTGAGAGCCCCGCTCTATGAAGGCACAGCGTGTGCAGGGCTGCTTAATGGGGCTCTGGGTTAATGGAAATCCAGGTAGCAAAGAGAGTGTTGTGTACAGATTTATGACCAACTTCCAGGAACTCAGTAATTTAGAAGATTTTGTACCTTTACTTTTTTTCAAATTTAAGATAGCCTATTGCTTAATATTTTACAGACTTCAGAATTAAAAGTCAGCATTGTAAAACAGAAAAACAGTGTGGATAGTTCATGAAAACCTCAAGACATGAATGAAATTTCCAAGGCAATAATTTGCATTAGAAGGAGAGGCCCAAGACATGAACTAACAACCTACCTAGGGACAGAACAGGGACTCAAACTCCAGGTTCCTGATTCCCTGCCCAGAGCTGTTGCTGCAATGAGATGCAGAATCTTACATTTGATTTTTCACTTTTTACCCAGGAGAGTCTAAGGGACACTACCTGGAATCAAGGGTAGAGCATTTCAGAGAAGACAACTCAAGGTTACAGCAGCCATGGGAAGCAAGGAGCAGTGCCTGCTGCAAAGAATGAAAATCCCCCACTTAGTTACCACTAACCTGCCCCTAAACGTACGAAACCCGCCCCGCGCATGCCCGGGAAGTTCTAGCAGCATAAGTGGATGGAGACAAACCTGTCTCCAGCTTGGTGCTGTCTGGCTTCCAAATGCCTGCTACCATCCCACCTGGTTGCCCCCCAAATCCTTTCACACTAAATAAGTGCAATATTGAGTTTACTGACTTCTAAATCCACATGGCTTCCTGCAGTCTCCAGCTCAGTTGGTGGTAGAAACATTAACCTATTACCCAAGCTTTTTAAAAAGCTCAGTACTGACTACCACAGCCATAGTTCAGATTGCTATTGGTTAGCCAAAAAGGTTGTTTAGTTTTTTCTGTACAAGGGCTCTTATAGTGCTTAGTTGTCTTTAACTTTCATTTAAAAGCAATTTTGTTAGATTGTATAGTGACAGCTGTCATATCAGGGTACATTCTAAAAAGACCTATCAAAATTGGTGAATTTTTGTGTAACCATTTTAAAATTGAAGATGGAAGAAAATACACAACATTTTTGGCATAGTATGCTTGATTATTTCAAGAAAGGTAAAAACACAACTGAAATGCAAAAAAGATTTGGGCAGTGTGTGGAGAAGGTGCCGTGACTGACCGAACATGTCAAAAGTGGTTTGCGGAGTTTCGTGCTGGAGATTTCTCCCTAGTCCGGTAGACTAGTTGAAGTTGATTGCAATCAAATTCAGACATTAATTGAGAATGATCAACATTATACCATGAGGGAGATAGACAACATACTCCAATAACCAAATCAATAAAATTGTTGGTAAACATGAAAAACATGTATTTTATTTTATGGAAAAAACTATAAGGACCTTTGGGCCACCACAATACCATCTCACATAAATCACTACAATAGGATTTCTCCTGACACAGCTCCCAACAACCCCACCCCATCCCCAACCACTCAGAATAAAATTTTCATAATGTGTTCCACCCACCCCTAACACACACAAACACACACAGCTATATTCCAGGAGCATCAATTCTCTCACCACACTGTGCTATTTCTTATCTCTGTAACGTTGATCATGATAATCTCTCTACCCAGAATGTCCTTCTTTCCTTACTTTCCCCAGATTAATTCATCTGAGAATTTTCTGTTTATGCTCCAAAACTCAAGACGTCACCCTTTGCAAGAAGCCTTCCCAGATCTCCACATCCAACCTACAGGATATATTAAGTGCCCCTCCTCTGTTCTCCCAGAGTCCCTTGAACTTAATTCTCTCATTGCGCCTACTGCATCGCTCTACAGAATACCCACTGAGGTGTCTGTTCTCCCCCCTCTGCTCTGAGTAACGTGGCAGCAAGAGCAAGACTCCGCCTTACTCCATTTTTGTCCCTGGTACCCAACACTTAGCAGGTTCTTAATAAATGTTGAATCAATAAACAAGCAAACCAATTAATAAATTCATCAGCGATCCTATCTTTGCTGTCCTTGCTAGTTAAGCTCACAGGGTCACATCTGTGAACTCAGGAAACACCCATGGGCCTATCCCCAGTGCCGAACAATTTACGATATAGACAAAAGAGGTTTTCCAATAAGCACGCAGTGAGCAGTCAGAAAGGGCTTGTGAAAAGATACATTTATTCCATATTGAAAATGTGCGGCTTTTTCCTTCAGATGCTGAAAGCTCTCAATGCAAATGAATCACACAAATGTCACAGCAACTACAAGGACTTACATTAGTACAATTCATGCATGTAACTGCATTTTACCCTCAAAAGAGTTCTAGGAAGGTAGTCAGAGCCAGTGCTATCCCCGTTTTACACACAGGAAAACTAGTTTACGGAAATTATTAAGCACACCAAAGTCCAAAGATTAGTTAAATGGAAGGCTTAAATCTGACTATTCCAACTCTTGGTCCTCTACACCATGCTGCCTCAAAATGTTTTTATTCAAAATAAAAGCCAAAATACTTTGATCTCTGAATTATCATTTGGCTGCATTTTCCTGCGGCTCAGGTGAGTCCTGCACGGCTGTGCATTGCTCACCTCCCACCCTGCCACGCAAGGCTGGCTGCCCTTCCTTCTCTTCAGGAGGGATGAACACAGCTTCCTTTAGGACCCAGAAACAGATGCTGTCCTGACACTGCTTGAGGAGCTGCTGACCCTCTCCCTGTTCCTGGTTGCTTAGAAGCAAGAAAGCAAATTACTATCTAAACAGTCTCCTTAGAAGAAAGGCATAATTCATGTAACAGGTCAAATCCTATGCAGCAAATGTCACTGAACAGAAATCCTCAAGTGATGAGAAGATTCTCAGGTTTCAGCCATGGATCATTTATTTAAAAAGCAGCCTTGTTGTGACAAAATTCCAAATACATTCATGGGTGTGCAGGCACTCACACACACACGCACATGTACACTCCTATTATTTTGAGTTATTTTCTGCTATGTTCTCTCAAGGTTTTTTGACGTGTTAACTCATTAATCTCCATAACATGCCTATGAGAATGTCTTAATATCTCCATTTGTAACTGAAGACATTGAGACTTAGAGAGCTATCCACTTAGTGGTTATGGAGACATTAAACTACTTAATCAAATCCTGATGCTGGCAAATCCTGATGTTGCCTACTCCATGTAAATTACTTGATCTCTCTAGCCTCGGTTTCTTCTTCTGTGAAATGGAGCCGATAATGATAACCTTCATCGCACGGTTCTGCTGTGTTTCAGGGCGCCATCTCTGCTTCAGGCAGTGGATAAGGAGAGAATGCACACAGAAGACACACGAGCTCTTATCCACCTTCACCCAGAAAGGATTCGCATCACTTACAGTCCCACTGCATTGCTGAGAGCTAGTTATATACCCGCTCGCACAAGCAAGGGGGCTGAGACTGTGGTCTGGCAGTGTGCCAAGGACGGAGAAAACTCAACAGTGAGGCCTGGTGGAAAACTAGGCAACCTTGAAGTACTTCCCACATGCTCTGATTGAGAGGGAGGTGGGGCATCTGCCTGACAGAAAGGCTGACTAGCAAACAGCCAGTCCCGGCAGAAGTAAACATAGAAACACCACACACGTCATAAACATCCCAATACCTACGCTTCTTTGCGGGGGTGAAAAATAATCAGGCAGCATGCATTCAGTAATAGGATAGGATTCTAAATTATTGGGCAATCCTGAATAATGAGAATGTCTTAGAGGGGTGAACCTATTTACTTTCTTGTCACTGTCCCCTTGGCCTCCTCTGAATTATGTTCTCTCCACTAATTTCTACAAGATGCAATCCAGGCATTCCTTGAGCCATTAAGTCATTCTGTTTCATGCAGCATCATAGTCAAGCTTAAGAAACAAAAGGAAAAAAGAAATTATATAGCAAAGAGGGAGGTTCCTAAAGTTTTTCTTTCTGCTTGCTGATGAATAATGACATCAAGTATTCAATCGTTTCTCCTCTGAACATTTGTTACACAACTACTGTGTGTGTGGCAAGTTCAAGGAGACTCAGCTCCTACTGACTAAGATGTACAAGGACTGTCCAGAAGGTCTCCAACCATGTAATATGAAAAATAGAGACATTTATTGAAGAAGATACAAGATACAAGAAACATTGTACATAGGACAATGACACTTCAGTCCCCTTCAAAGTAGGCACCTTGGGACCTCACACAGTTCTTCCAATCACCATCAGCTGCCCCATAGTATTTTCCTGAATCCCACTGACAGTCTGAAATCTCTTCCTTTCAAAGGTGATTTTAGTTTTGGGAAAAGCCACAAGTCACAAGACACCAAATCTGGGTTTTGGGTGGCTGAGTCACCTCGGTGAGTTGATATTTCACCAAAAAACTCTGCACGAGACATGATACACAAGCAGGCATGTTGTCATGATGAAGCTGCCCACAGCTGCGGCCTTTTGAATCATCTGAATAGTTTCCACAAAGGAAAGTTCAAGCTTAATGCAAAATTTGAAGCAGATTCCTTGCTCTACTTGCTCAGTCATTTTGAATGCAACAGCCACACAGTACACATGCTCCCTCTTCAGCATCTAAAGCCCCCACTGACTAGCACAGTGAAGTCATCACTGTCCATGCATGCACATTCCAGTCCACTGTCCTCGGCTGCCAGGTTACATAGATGTCATGCAAACCAATCTCGTTATATTAACAATGGCTGGACTGTTTCCAGATAGACTTCATAGTAATCATGCTTAAAATATAGTTTAAAGTTTTCTTTCTACCTTCTCGAATTTTAAAGTAGAAATACAAAGTAAACCGCTAAAACTCTATCAGTGTGACTGTCCCTGTCTGAAGTGGCCCTGTCACCGAAATACCTCCCTCTCCCAGCCATTGACAAGTTCTCACAGTAAGTAATCACTACATGGTCCCGTCCATTGTTCTCTCCCTCTCTTTCCTCTCCAGGCCCACCAGCTCCAGCCTGATGCCTGTAGGCTCTGTCCTCCTTCCTAAAAAGTGCTTCCCACTGCTTTTCCCAGCCTGCATGCCTTTCGAGGCCAGGTTTCCTTTGGATATTATTTGAATCTCATTTCCTCTCCTCACATTTGATTTACCTGGGTATGCACAGAGAAATGGCAGTTGGGACACTCTCTAAATCTTCGATATGACTCCACAGTGGGCCTGCTTCTCTAAAAGTCACGCTGTCCAGATCCCGCTGCAGTCAGCTCTCCTCTCCCGGAAGCAGTCCTTCGAGGGGAGCCAACAAAATGTCCTGGGAATCGCCAGGTCTGGGTCCTGCCACGGTCCTGTCCTTGGCCCACTGCGGGAGCTTCACAGAGCCCTCCTCACCTCGACATCTTTGCTACATCTGCGACCATCCGCATGCACTGAGTATTTTACACTAAATTTCAATAAAATTTAAATTTCAAAACTAAAATTTAAATGATAAACTTTAAATCACCGTATAATTAGAAATGTATCACTATCCATGAACCTTGAATATAACTATTAAAAATAATTTTATCAGTGAATCTCCTAATACCATATGTTACCACTGTTACTCATACAACACTTCAGGAAAACCGTCAGGTGAATTTTAAAGCCACCTCATGTATACGTGTAAGGTCTTGGCGAGCGCACTGGTGGTGTGGATGTCTTACGTGGAGGTACAACCCCGAGAGCCTTGCCGTCCTGCAGCTGCTGTGGAGTGCATTCGACCTCCACCCAGGGCCTGGTAGTCCATGTCTTCATCAACATCAAGGTCATTCAGCATCTGCTTCAGGGTGCCACCTGGGTTGACATGACTGACGTGTTCCTTCACCTCCCACAGGAGCCATGAGTGTGGCACCCGACTGTTGGTGCAGGGTGATTCTGTCACTTTCACGAGTGTATTCCCTTTGCATGGAGCACACTGTGCATGTTTAGGTACCTATTGTCTGCAGCTGCCTACTCTCAGCTTCTGTGATGGCCATGAGGATGCACTTCACAGAGCACCCGGTTTAAGGGGTATGATTGGCAGAGCTCCAGCTGCTTGCTCTGAAAATCTCAGCAAGGCTTGTGCGAGGCCATGCCTTGCATTGGCCGCCCCAGCCAGGGACTGAGTGTGGCAAGAGTAGGAAGACAGACCTATGTCTGGGAGACACAGGATTCCTCTCAGGGTCAGCTTGGGCTCCAAGACTCCCTGACAGCTTTACCCAACCTACCTTCAATTGCATGGCTGTCTGCCATGCTTATATCCAACACTATCCCCTTCTCTCTTCATGGGGCAGGGAGGAAGGAGTCATATTTGCATCGCAGGCTGATGGCCCTTCCAGTCTTGCCGGGATCTCTCATTATTTTCTCTCACTTAGGAGTTTCTCCTAATCAAATCTTTATATAGTTCATCTTATGTTGATGTCTGCTTCTTAAAGTACCTGAAGGTACACAGTTCCCCTCCTCTTTGTTTGGTTAGACAGTGCTCAGCTGTGAGCGTCATATATGGTAACTGGTTTATTGAATGAGCTAAACCCTAGACAAATCAAATGTATTCTCTCTCTCTGTTGCAGACCTGCAAACCTTTCCCATGGACACATTTTCCACCCCCTGTGAGTAATCCTGGGTAGGTTTTATATAATTAGAATTAAGTTTTATTGGGAGAAATAGAAACCCTGTAAATAAGTGGCTTAAATAAGATAGAAACCTATTCATATTACATAAAATAAGCCTTGGCGTGAACTGTCCAGGGATGGGGTTACAGCTTCATGCTCCTCAGGGACTCGGGTTCTTTCTAGCTCACTGCTCCCCCAAACCTCTCCCCTGCCTTCACAGCCCGAAGAGCAGCTGGAGATCCAGCTAAAATGCCCACATTCCAAGGAGTAGGATAAAGGGAAAAGGAAGGAAAAGAATGCTTAAGGAAACTTACTGTAAGTACAACACAAAACTTTGTTTTGTTGACCAGAAGCCTGTATAAGGTAGCTTTTTAGGTAGGGTGCAAAGTGCCCAGTAGAAAATCTAGGTTTGTTACAAAGTAAGGAGGAGAAAATGGGTCGGCAACTGGTGGTCTCTGCCACAGCTTCCATAGTTCTCCTAGTAATTCAGCTGTCCTCTGGCCACAATCAGGTGATAAAAGTCTTTGTCCATGATCACATTAAAACTCCAAGCCCTCACCCCACTGAAGCCTGCCCCCTGTGCACTGAAGGCCAGGAGAGATTGGCTTCTGCATTGCTTCACCCCCACTCCTCTTGCCCTATCACTAGATGGCCGTGTAAACAACTTGGAAGTTGTCACTCCCTCCCTCGATGAGAAGAAAAAAGCTGAACAAAGTGAAAGTCAACAACTCTACACAGAATCATCAGAGTCCTGAGGTCACAAGGCAAACTAATGCCCTGAAAACTAAAGAGAGAGACAGGCAAATACTGAGAACCACAACTTACCAAGAGTGAACGCTGCCGGAGCCACCAATGGGTAGAACCTAACAGTGAACTGTTGGAGGCTGAGCGTGGACTGCTATGAGGGTCAAGAACTCCTGGGGGCCCAGTCGTGTGGAGGAACATCATACTTTTGTTAAGTGTCACTTCCAGGAGCCCCATCAAGTTCTCATGATGAAAACTGGAAAAATTTCATTTTGTGCTTCCAGCAAGGAGGAGGGGAAAAGTAGCCAGTTTGAAATACCTCCAGAGTTTTATCTTTATCTTCCCTTAAGATCAGCTACATTATCACAGCCTGACTCATGGAAGAAAGGAAATACCCACCTCGAGCACCCTTGCCCTTCTTGTCTGACCTAAGTAAGGAAAAGGAAAAGCTGAGAAGCACGTGGAGGGTCGCGGCTAAGGAGCGCATGCTCACTGAAGGACTGAGAGTGGACCACAGGAGTGCAGAATGCTTGCCCTCCCCCCACACCTTACCACCATATCGCCCGGGCTCCTGCGTAACAACAGAGACTACCATGGGCAGGAATACAAGGTTAAGTAAGAGTCTATTTAAGAAGGAATTCCTAAGGGAACCCATAGACAATCCAGAAGACAAAATCAAGGACACTAGAGAAATTGGAAGCCTCATGCACACAAAGCTCATGCAAACAGCAAACAGAGCATATCTCCCAGTGAAATGAACATAAAATCTCACACCTATAGCCTATTTATCTCAGTTTATATGACCAAATATATCATGTCTGGCTTTCGGTAAAAAATTACGCAAAGAATGCTGAAAGGCAAGGAAAAACACAAGATACAAAGCAAGCAACAGAACCAGACTCAGATATGACAGATATTTTGGAATTATCACACCAGGTACAATAACATATGATGAATATGCTAAGGCTGTAATGAAAATCAGAACATGAAAGAACAGATACAATGCAAGCAGAGAGATGTAAACTCTAAGAAAGAATCAAATGGAAATGCCAGGAATCATAACCACTGTAACAGAAATGAAGACTAGTATTTACCAACTTCCTTTTTGGTTAGGTGAAGCCCTGTGCCTGAGTTTTTACTGACAGGATGTGAGAAGACCTGAAGTGTGTAACTTTCAAGACATGCTTTGAAGGACCACGCCCTTTATGGTAGTCATTAGGACTATTCACTTACATTCTACTGAAGGGTTGTACTTCCTGACTCTTTGATGTTAAGTGTGGTCATGTGATTGATCTGGCCAACAGGTGAAAGGCAAAGCCATTCTAAATGTGAGACTCTCCAGCTTGCCCTTCCCCTGCCACAACCCCTACCAATGCTTCAGATGATGCATGTCCATCCTCTGGTATCCCGAGTGAGAGAAACATGAAACAGATACCCTAATGACCCATACAAACATATCACATGAGCAAAAAATGTGTCAGTAGTATTTTGGAGGTGATTATTACCCTAACACAGACTAGCCTGTTCCAACCAACACTCCCTCCCCTTCCCATCTCCATGTTCACCCTAGCTGAAGCACAGACAGGTGCTGAGCCGACTTGGATCCTGTGAACAACATCCTAGTGATACAAGAGCAACAAAAGGGGAAGAACCTGGGTCTCTGAAGAATTCACAGAGCAAAGCCACAATATCAGGTCAAATTTTTCTGTGAAAAGGAAATAAGCTTTCATTTTTGTTAGAGCTGAATCTATATCATAATTAATAAAGTAGGCCATGCATTCTCTGGCTGGTTGCTTACTCTTCAGTCACGAAGAAACCCAGAAAGCCCCCTCTGTTACCATAGCATTGTACATTTGAAATTGTGTGCTTTACCTAAGCATTTATAAACATATTTGCACACATCATTGCACTAACTGTTAGTTCTTAGGAGGTGTCAGATGAAAACACTGAATGCTATCACTTACAAGGGGAGAAATGTGATCCCTGCCTTACCGTGGCTTTGTTTAAATCTCAATTTATTTAAAATGAGTGTGAGTGTAAATATGAGTTGAAAGAGTGCCACCACTGAAATATTGCCAGGAAGAGGGATGTCAAAATGCTAGCCAGCAGGGGAGTCAGTGTTTGTAATGGAAACTGCCCCAGGTGAGGTTTAAAAAGACAATGAGTGTACTGGCTGGTGCAGCTCAGTAGATTGAGCACAAGTCTGCAAACCAAAGGGTGGCCAGTTCGATTCCCAGTCGGGGCACATGCTTGGGATAGCAGGCCAGGTCCCCAGTAGGGGGCATATGAGAGGCAACCACACATCAATGTTTCTCTCCCTCTCCTTCTCCTTCCCTTCCCCTCACTCTAAAAGTAAATAAAGTCTTTATTTTAAAAAACACAATAAGCATGCGATATAAAGCCTTTGTTAAACTAGCCAGTGTGTAATCACGTGTAATTACAATACTTTAAAAGAAAGAGGCACAGAATCAGGGGACAGACTGGCAGCTGTAATAGGGGAGCAGGGCGGCGGGGACCGATTGAAAGAAGGTGAAAGGAACAGTCAAAGAACATACATGAAGGCCCCATGGGCAATGGGGTCCTTGAAAACCCCTAAGGGGACTGATTATGGGAGCGGGGGTTGGGCTGGGTGGAGGGCAAAGGGGAAAAAAGTGGAGTAACTGTAATAGCATGAACAAAAAACATTTAAAGAATGAAGAAAAGAGCCCATTTCTCCAATTTATTATGCACCAAATAAAGTGACATAAATAGTACATATTCCCTAACTCTTTGTATGGCTGATTATATCACTTATGATACAATCTTCAAGACTAGAACTTTTTTAAAAGATAAACTGTAACTACAAATGAATTAAATGTAAAAAGGGAACTAATGTGCCCTGACTGATGTGGCTCAGTTGGTTGGGCATTGTCCCACAAAGCAAAAAGGTCACTGATTCACTCCCAGTCAGGGCACATGCTTGATCTCTGGTCAGGGCGTGTGCGAGAGGCAGTTGATCAATGTTTCTCTCTCTCATTCATGTTTCTCTTTCTCCCTTCCTTCCCCCTAATAGATAGATAGATAGATAGATAGATAGATAGATAGATAGATAGATAGATAGATTTTTAAATCTTTAAAAATGAAAAAGAAGCTAACTGGCTCCTCTGACCGGAAAACTAGCTATGGCTTCAGGAGATGCTTGCCCCAACAGCTAAAACAATGACCAGATCTGGTTTCTCTGTGTCTGTTTCTGGGTTCACTTTTTGTGGTTGGCTTCAATCTCCAAGGCACACCCCTGCCCACTGCCTCTCCTCTCATTTCAAATGGCTGCCCCAGAACTACACGTTCTCTTGTTTATCTACATAAGGAAGAGTATGCCACCCAACCCCTCAACACAAGTCTGGAATCCAGATTTGACCGAACTAGCTGAGGTCATATGTCCACGCCTGAGCAGAATAACCTATTCTGGGTTTCAGAGTGGAGTCAGCATCCTCTGAAACATGGGGAAGAGATGGATAACTGCAGCATAGAGTGGTAGTTCCTTTTCCTCCAACACAGGTGGCTAGAATGCATTTCTCTGCTTCTTTTGCAGCTAGGCACAGTCACGTGACTGACTCGTAACAAATAACATGAAACCCTTGCCCATGACATCAACCCACCCTTAATTCTCTTTTTCCCCACCTGAACCTAAAAGGAGAAGACTCGAAAATATTAGAAGGTAGGAAATGCAGAAATCTCCAAATGAGAAAGTAGAAGCCAGGAATACCCACCCACATTAGACGATGGCATGAGTAAGAAATACACTTTTATAGTGCTTAGGCATTACAACAGTGAGCATTAGTATTTATTGCTACAGTAAGCCTTACTTTAACTAATACAATACTGCAAAGTATATTGGAGTGATGTTTCCAACAGTAGGGCAAATAGATGTTGGACAGCCCAAAATAAGCAACACCCACTGCAACAATGGTTTTCAGAATTTGGATCATCTTTAAATAAAATGGAAGCAATTATGCTACCAGAAACATCTCAGTCTACATAAATTTTCTTTTCTAGAAGAGGAGCATTGTAATGACTTAGCCACAAACCAAATAAACAAAGCAGCAATTGCCTCTCATGCTATAATAAGCCTTTGCAAACATGCCCTGCATTTGCACATGGCTTCCTTAATAAATGGATGCTATTTTCTTATGTTCACCAGCAGTCATATCAAATAAGAGATGTAATTTAAATTGGCTTTGCATCTCAGGAAACCACTCTTCAATATAACTGGCATTTTCTAAAATGAAAAAAAAAGTATTTTTCTAAAATCTCTTCGATTTTAATGTGCAAGTAGAAAGCAGACAGAAGACAGCAAAAACCAAGAGTCATAGCAAAGGCAATACAGAAGAAAGTATGAGCCAGTTCCAAAGCCAGAGAGAGAGGCAAAGAACAGTGACTGGTTGAAGCCCAAGTCAACTACCTCCTATCCTAAATGGAATATGCTCAGAGTAGGGTGGGATTGGTACCAAATCCAAAGCATAAGCAGGAACTGACATGCCAGACGACAGACAAGTGTGTGCATAGCCTGGAGAGCTCCTTACTCTTCAACTGGATGAATTCTACTCATCTTGCAGGTCTCTGCTGAAATATCATAGCCTTGGGAGAGAATCTCATGAAAATTCCCTCTTAATCTCTATATAGTTATTCTTCCTCTTATAATTACCTTAATAACCTTCCCTCTTCTTCCATAGCTCTTCTCATTACTGTAATTACAGAGTTATCTGTGTAATTATTTCAGGTCTGTATTCCTACCTAAAGTGAGAGTCCTATGGTGGCAAAGACCTGTTCACCTGTGTATTTCCAGGGCCTGGCACAGTTCTCGGCACACAGCAGAAACTCCTCAATTCCAATGGCATTCCGATGGATGAAGGGGGGCTGGCATCAAGCTATTTTAAAAAGACCAAGTGCCTGAGCACATCTTAGCCTGACATTTTCCTTTTGGCCAGTTTTGAAGGGGAAAAAAAGCCCTAGAAACCAATGAAATATTGTCTCTTAAATTATCTAAGAAATCATCTGTTTTGTAAAACACTTGGAAAGACTGCAGGAATTTTTCTTTGGACTCTTTTTCTTGGAGACCAACACTATCACATCACTGCATGTGGACTAATATCTCTAAAATTATAGCCCCTCATTTCTTTCCCTGGAGAAAAACCATGGCCCAGCACATGAACTTTAGATCAATCTCTATTCCATCACTCAAGTTTTTTCTCTTCCCTGCTACATATTTCCTAAGTCCCTTCCCTCTCTGAGAGAGCCCCATTTTTCTCAGCAGTGTAACTCACACGTTGTAAAAGTGGAAAAAGATAATATGGTAAACAGTCTAGCTCTGAGTCTATGACACAGTATCAACGTTCTATTACTTTTCCTTTCTTTCATGGCGCTCTCTGTCCCTAAAGCCCTCTCTGCCATTCAATCTTACTGCCGTCTCTAGACTTTTCGTCCGCTTGCTTCCTTATTCAAATCCACTTCAAGCTCAAAGCAGAAAGGATCTAATCATCTAATTCAAAGGTCTCAATGATTGATGGGGTTTCAATTTTTTATTTATTGTTTTTTTAGACAGAGAAAAAACATTAATTTGTTGTTCCACTTATTTATGTGTTCATTGGTTGATTCTTGCATGTGCCTCCATCAAAAGTCCTCACCACCAGAGCCATTTTCCATTTTCCTGGCAGCCAACCTGCTCTTCATACTTACCCAAGATGCATTTTTAAGGTCTGTTCTATGCCAGGCCTGTGTTAAGTCCTGGAGATACACTCAAGGGGCTCACAAGTGGAGGCAATGACACCTGGACACAGAAGGTGAACTAAAATGATGTGGTTCACAGGGTAAACGTTGGAGCAGGATACAGTGACGGCACCAAGCAGGAAGTGTTTGATTCCATGCGGGGAACAATGGCTCTCAAAACATTTCACAAGATGATGCAACATGAGCTAAATCTAGAAAGAGAAGTGAGTGTTGCTCCCTGATTACACACACACACACACACACACACACACACACACACACACACACACAGACTGAACTTTACCACAGAGTTTGTAGTACTAAGATCCATGCCCATGGTGGTGTCCTAGTACCAGAACTCTGGGGCCCACTCACAGAGATTGACAAGAGGCCAGTTCCCTGAAACACAGCCAAGGGGTCCTTCTATTTGTTCGGTATAATCTGGGTTCCCACCATCTGTAAGAAATTCTGACCCACTGGTGATGTTGAAGGGGAGGACTACACAGGACCTCTCCTAAACACAAATACACACCTTGAAGTAAGTTTAGCCCCAGAAACTGGCAGTAAACATGATAGGCAAGGCAAACACGGGGAAAAGTCCTGAGAGTCTGGCAAAGGCACCAAGGGAAAACAACGATAACAGTAATAGCTAAGATAGACTGAATGCTTACTGGGTGTTATGAGTACTTTTATACTTTACATGCACCAATTCCATATACAAAAATTGTCCCCATTTGATAGATGAGAAAACCAAGGCAGAGAGACATATAAGTATCTTGCCCAAGGTCACAGAGCTAACAAGCAAGGGTTCTAAACAGGAGATAAACCTGGAAGGTCTCAGTGCAAAGCTCATGCTGAGAATCTCTTCGTTAAGCAGCCTCAAAACCAACAGTGCTGTCTAACAAGGTTGACGGGAGTCAGAGTGCAGGAGGATCAGCAAAGCTTGTGTCTCTGGAGCACAAGCCCCTCAGTCTGTGCTGGGCACTCTCCTCCCCGCAGAGCTGGAAGTCCGGGTCTGCTGCTGATACAAAGGCAGAAAAGGCAACATATTTCACGGGGGTTAGAAGCGCTTTCTCTGACGCCTGACATTGATGAAGACAACAGTTTCCCTGCAATTAGCACAACAGTAGTCCGTTTCACCTAGCCAATTAAGAAAATGCACAGAACCTTCTAGAAATAGCTCCCTCCCAATTATCACTTCCACAACTTGCAGGGCCCAGAATTTTCCATTGCAAGTCTGTTCGCGTGATCTTCATATTAATTCTTCCAAAATGACATTTTATCATAAAGAGTATCTCCATTTAACTTCCCTGTGTCAATATTAACGATGGCATTTGTGTGTTTATTAGGTAAAAATTGGGTCCTGACAATCACGCAGTCAATTCCAGGGCCCACGAGCTCATTCATCAGGGCTCCTCGATTGCTTTTTTAATTTCTTCTGTTGACATTGACCCTGTGTGAGGTTATTTTTAAAAATCTTTATGAATATAATTTATGACTTAATTTTAACAAGTATTAGATAGATGTTATCACTGAGTCCATGACCTGAGGTGGTGAAGATTTCCTATCAGATAGCATCGAGATTCATTTAAATTTCTCATTTTATAATTCCTGTTGTATTTCCCTAGCAGCACTAAGGGTCAACTATAAATGAAATGAGAAGTGCCTTTCACGTTAACTGTTTTTTATTGATTCCTTGGAGCAGAAATATAGATTCTTCTAAAGCAATTGAGGTGTTAGAAAAACAAACCACCTAAAGGAAGACAAAGAACATTTTTATGTGTATCTACGACAATAATACTACCAATGTTTGTCCAATGTATGCAATGTGTTCTACCTCATGTAGAACACAGTAAAAAACAGAAGCATTTTTTCAGTAAAAAACAGGAGCATTTTTTAACTGAAAGGTTCTTAAGAATCAGTGCCATGTGGATTTGAAACTGACCACCCACAGGATAAATAGTGTTTGGCTTATACAGAGTTTTAAAAATAGGAAAATGTTATAAAAAGGCTTGATTTCTAACTTCCTTTGAAAAGTCAAAAGATGGCAGGACCGTGCCCACACCTTCCCATGGCGATAATGGCCCGTCCTGGGGACAGTCCCCGCAATCTGCCATTGTCACGGCCTGCCACTCACTTCTGTCTTACACCTTACACACTTCACTCTCTCACATTACCAGTCTGATCCCTGAAGGCTTTGAGGTCGTCAGCCTCCTTATTTCACAGATAAGCACACTGAGAACCATAGCACTTAAATGACATGTCCACACAGCCAGGACAAGGACTAGGTCCCAGTCTCCTATCCCATGCCACGCTACTGATTTTCTTAAATTTTGTCCCTAACAACATCTACTGGACTTACGGATGCACACTATTTAACACCTCACTGAGTAGAACAAACAGGTAAATATTATTGTGCCTCTGGTCTTGCCAAAGACATTTGTAATAATGATAACCTAATTTACTCATCCCAACAAAATGCTTTACCACCTACAGATCTGTCATCAGAAAGAAATACTAGCTGTGAGGATTGCTCAGAATGATAATAATGTGATGCCATATTTTATTGACTTCTGTCTGATGCCTGCAGTAGCAATTAGGCAACACTCTAAACACAAGTACTGCTGAGCCCAGGAGACTGAGCATGGTCCTGGAAGAGGCTAATAATAAGAAACACTAAGAAACACCCCTGTGTTAGGCAGCCAAGATGGCCCAATGATCCATATCTCTGAGTATTCATGCCCTTAAGTAATTCTCCTCCTTTTGAGTGAGAACTGGACCCAGTGACTCACTACTAATGAAGTGACTGAGGCAAAAGTAACGGTATGTCACTTGAAAAGATTAAAATATAATAGGCTGTGGCTTCTGTCTTGCAGGGTTCTTGCTCGCTTGCTCTTGGATGGCCTGCCCTGGGAGAAGCCAGCTGTCGTGCTGCGAAGCCACCCTGTGAAGAAAGCCTTGTGGTGAAGGACAGAGGCTTGCCAACCATCACACGAGTGAGCTTAAAGCAGAACTCCCTCCAAGGCTGTACTTGATATGAGACCATGACCCCAGTCAACGGACTGACTAACCTCATGAGAAATGTTCAGCCAGAAGAATCCAGATAAGCCATACCTAGATTTCTGACCCACAGAAACTATGAAAAAACAGTTGCTGTTTCAAGCCACAATTTGGGGGTAATTTGTTATACAGCAATAATCAAACAGGCTCCTTGACCAGATAGAAATCAGAGATTTTCGAGTTGCTTATATATAGTGAGCCACTTAAACTCTTACCACATATTGCAAACAATGTACACATATATGTGCATGTGCCTGTATATGTAAACACATATGGGTATGGGCATGTGTGTATCAGAAATGTGAAATCATACTAATTAAAAATACACACCTATGAGTAAAACAGAACTGTGTTCAAATCTGGCTGAGTCATTTATTAGCTAGGTAACCTTGGAAAGACACTCAGCCTTCATCTCCTCACCTGAAAATTCAGGTAACAATCTCACCGTGTTTTCTAAATGACTCTGCTTTAATACTTAATCATACTATTGCAGTCACTGGCTGCAGTCCACTTTGAGTTCAGATCCAGTTCCAATGGGCTCAAGCCACAAACCAGCCAGAAGGTCCTTCACGCTGTGCTTCACGGTGGGCTCCACAAGCACGTGCTAGGCTCACCTGTCCCAGGGATCTTCATGGGCATCAGACTGACCCATCTGTGAAATGCCGTTTCTAGACACCCCCATTGTAAAGATGATATGTGATATGTGTCCAAATACCATGTACCATTCAGGGGACAATGATCAGTTGAACCTTTGATCATAAGGCTTTTATACTGTTCAATGTGAGTAGAAGACAACTGTCTGAAAAAACTTCTTTTTAGCCAAAGTTCAAGATTTCTAAACTATAATTCTACAGATTATGACTTTTCTCTTCATTTTCATAATTAACATCTTTGGCTTGCTAACTCCCTCAAGGAAAAATAAATTTTCACAGAGCAGCTTGCTCAGGATTATTTATGGATGTAAAAATTTGCCATCCAAGGTCGGTGATAGCTCAGTCCAAGAGTCTCAAGTGTTTGTGTGGGAGGTTGTGGTTGTTTTTCTGTCATCAAATCCAAAAAAGTAAGCCTGAGCAATTATTCACAACTTGGTGAACATTATTTAGAATCTTTTAAATTTGCTCCTTTATTTCACAACATTGTATTGGACATGCTCCTGTGCCAAACACCATATTAAACACGAAGATAATGAGATGACACATTTAACCTAACGTGGATTATAATCTAATGGCAGAGACAGATGTTTAAAGAAAGAATAATACTATGAATAGGTTCAACACTCGAACGTACTGCAGGAACACTGGTTATTGAAAGCAGGAAGGAAAGTCTGCTTGGGGGCACAGGGAAATAATTCTAGGAAGAGGGAGTTTGCGTTAAGCCTTGGAAGATGAACTGGAACACGCTCACGGCTGGAGAAATGATGAGGTTGACAGACTTCCAGGTCCAGTCATATGAACAAAGGCACAAAGGGATGGAAGGCAAGGAGGTGTTTAAACAGCTGCAAGAATCTAGAGTGTAAGTGTATGAAGATTATAGTGGGAACTGAGGCTGGAATGGAAAGATCAGCCCAGATCAGGAAAATTACCCAGACATGAAAGAATAAAGGTACAAGCTAGAGCAGGAGAAGGTGGAATGCAAAGGGGTCAACAGTGTCAAGGGTAGCAGCCAAGTTAGAAAACAGCTGTCAGCACAATTTACAATAGCTAAGTGCTGGAAGCAACCTAGATGCCCATCAGTAAATGAATGAATCAAAAAACTATGGTACATTTACACAGTGGAATTCTATGCAGCAGAAAGAAAGAAGGACCTCCTACCCTATGCAACATCATGGATGCAACTGGAAAGCATTATGCTAAGCGAAATAAGCCAGGCAGTGAAGGATAAATACCATATGATTTCACCTTTAACAGGAACCTAAACAACAAACCAAAGAAAGAAGCAGGGTATAGTCAAAGACACTGCATTAGAGGACAGGCTGACAGTGACCAGAGGAGACAGAAGAGGGATTTCGGGGGAGAGGGGGAGGGGTTTATAGGATCAAAGTTAAAG
>PVIA01016127.1:0-20156 GCA_004024845.1 Tonatia bakeri | reverse complement strand
TCCAAAACCTTCTTTGCCCTGTGCTCAGCCTCTACTCCAAAAATCAAACAAAACAGAAGAAAAACCTTGAGTCTGTACTCCACTGTTAACACTCCTGTCACTTCTGGCCAGTCTCTAGTCCTAGCCCGCCAGCTATGGGGTACAGAAGGCACAGAGAAGCACATTAGATTTGAGTAATGGGGAACCTTTAAGAGCAGACTGGAGGAAGTGTACACTTTCTCCTGAAGGCAATGTAGAGTAATTTAATGTTTCTCTGTTAGGACTTGCTATGTTTTCCTTTAATATCCTGATGGAGCAGTATGTCCAAAGGATATCAAGTATGAAAGAGCTAACCAGTGAAATGCTTACCTAACTTTTAATTATATTTCTATGATATTTTATTTTAGATCTTTTGATACAAGCAGTTCTCCCAGGTAACCTTACCCATTTCTGAAGAACAATAAGCAGAAGTGCCTCTGCTGTGCCTGTCAGAAAGAAAAGAATTATAGTGAATGTACTCTGCATTTCAAATGAGGAGATGGAGCCACTGAGAAATTGAAATTATCCAAAAACGTCTTTACAAATAAATCTCTGAAGAGTTTCTTTCCTCTTATAGCTTTTGTGTTTGACCCTTTGAAAATGTTATTATTTTCAGAACAGCATTCTTTAAAGGGCAAGTGGGAGAGAACTGTACATAAGATATAACATGTTAAAAATTGAAACTTCCAAATGATAAGGGAAAAAACAACTTGGCTGAAATTCAAAGAAAGAACTTTAAAGCTTTGTTTACTGCTTAAACTCTGAAGTGAGAAGTTATTTTTCATTTTGAATTGATTTAAGGCCAATGAGATTGAGTTCTTTATTGTCCTGTTTCAGCATTAAGTGTGAAATTGTGCATACATGTACTATAATTAAAATTAGTAACATTTGTTTCACAGAACAACTTTTTAGAGAATAACTTTATAGGCTACTGTGATTAGCCTTTACTTCAAATGTAAAATTAAACTTTGTAGTTTTTCTTTATTGTTTTTCTGTTGGAGGAAAACATAATGGCATCTGTTATTTTCATGTAGCAACTGTGAAATTTTCAATGACCACACTAGTTAAAATTGTAAAAACTATATACATTTTCCTAAGTTATACTTAACAATTTGTTGTAAGAGTATTAACACACACAACTCCATTCATTTTTCTTGTACACAACAACAAGGTCAACTGGAATAGTAAGTCCTTTAAGAAATCCGTTTGGGGGCTCAGCTTCTGTTTCATTTTGTGAAATTAAAAAGACACTTCATAAAGGACAAAAATAGCAACAGAATTCTAGATAAAGATATTGGCAAAGTTACCATTAAAATACTGTGTTCCCTTAATGTTCAATTAAAAATGAGACTCAAAGCAATGAAACTAAAAAAATGAGACTCAGAGTACATAAAATACATGTTTCTAAAAGAATTCATTACAATCTGTACTTTTAAAATATTAGCAAGGAGGCAAGTTTTGACCAAAATACTTTACAGTGTATTAGGCAGGATTATACTTTTTTTCCTCCAGATTGAGTTGGTGTAGTGTGTTCTTGGTTATCAGAATACTCATATAGTTTGTAGACTTTGAAATAGTAAATATTCAAGATGTGTGAAAAAGCATAATTAATAACTATGATATTAATTACACAAAAATAGAAGCTTAATTGTGTAAATACACAGGGGACTTAGGACATGTCAGATTATAAACTGCTTGTGGTTATGGATACTGTTCTTTTTTCTTGTGTATTTCAGTTTCCTATTATATGTACTTGCTAACTTTAAAAAAGTAAGTGTTATTTTGAAAACAAAACAAAACAAAAAATACCAGTTCTCTGAGCCTACTTTCTACCCTATATAAAATGGAGAAATAAAGCCTACCTCAAAGGCAAAATGACAGTGTTGTGATGTGTTTAACATGGCATCCATAATATCAAAGTCATTAATATATTTACTTGCTGCCCACATAGGATAAAGAGTTCTCAACTTTGCTTATTTTTTATCATGAATTGAATAGTAATGTCCTTTGTGTTTCTATGGCTTGAAAAGCATTACAATAAAATCTATGTCTTCATTAATGAAAGTAATAAACATCCCACTGATTTTTCAGTTTACCTGAGGTTCAGTTACAAGTTTTCATTTTGTTAAACCTCTGCTCCACCACACTCTCCCTACCCCCTGCTCCAAATCATTCAATTCATCAATTCTCTCTCTTTTCCATAAAAATGTACAGGACCAGGGTGCCTCTCAAAGATGCATTCTAGCACTATTTTAGCTTCATGTGGCAAGATTGAAATGGCTGAGTATTATCTATATTGAAAGAGAATTGAGGTGCCCCCTTTGAGATAGAAAGCATCTATGGCTGTACCTAATTATCACATTAACCTGTTTGGGACACAAAGTAAGTGGCCAGTCAGTAATCATTGAATTCAAGTAACCAGACTTGAAGCAGTAAGTGTTGTCTTTGTGCTGGGAAATTACCATTGTGCTATGGTCACACAAAAGAACTATAATATGATCTGTGCCCACATGGTCACCTGTCTCACAAACATGAAATAATTAGACAACAAGCTGGTATTTAGTTTCATATGCTTAACATAAGTAGTGCTGTTGTTTGGAGAAAAGGTCGGTTATCCATTGAGAAACTCAGAAAGTCTTTTTAAAATGCAGCATGGTTAGCATGCTAAGTATTTCAAAAGGATAACAAAAGGCAATTTATGTCATAACACCTATGTAAACTTCTCCAATACTTTTGATCAATGTATCAACGTTTTTCTATGAATTCAGGATAACTTAAACACATAATTTTTATCATTTCCCATGATGTTGTGCAACTGTCACCACTATCTATTTTCAGAACTTTTTCATCACTTCAAATGGAAATCTTATACATACAAAATAGTCACCCTCCATTCCTTATCTGTCAATCCCCTGGAATCTACTAATTTACTTTCTGTCCCTATGGATTTACCATTTTGGATATTTCATATAAATGGAACCCTGAAAATGTGGCCTTCTCTGTCTGCCTCTTTTCCTTTAGCGTAATGTACATAAGTGTTCACAACAGCTTTACTTACAGTAGCCAAAGATGTACACAACTTAAATGTACATCAGCAGATGAATGGATAAAGAAAATGTGGCATATCTGTACAATGGAATATTTCACTCATAAAAGGGAACAATGTTCTGAAAAATGAACCTTGAAAACATTATGATCATAGAACCTTTTACATGATGTGTTTTTAAGCAGGCATAGGAAAGAATCCACGTTACTTTAGAAAACATCTCATTGGCTGCTGTATAAGAATTAATTAGAGGGAGCAAGAGAATGGGGAGAACAGTTAGGAAGCTGTAGCAGTGCACCAAATGACAAATCAATTTTTTAAAAGATTTTATTTATTTATTTTTAGAGATAGGGGAAGGAAGGGAGAAAAAGAGGGACAGAAGCATCAATGTGTGGTTTCCTATTACATGCCCTCCACTGGGGTCCTGGCCCACAACCCAGGCGTGTGTTCTGCCTGGGAATTAAACAAGCAACCCTTGGGTTTGCAGACCAGCACTCAATCCATTGAGCCACACCAGCCAGGGCCATGTAACCAATGGTGTTTGTTAGACTAAGAAGTTGACAATGGAGAGAGAGGGAAGTTGACACATTAGAAAAATGTTTAGAAATAGAATTATCAACACTTGTGCTTCATTGAAATGGTGAAAAAAATCAATGCAGACACACAGGTGTGGAATGTAACTATGGTAGTTATTAAAAAGTACAAGAAAATGTAAAAGAGATTTCAGGGAGAAAATCAGTAGCTAAGATGTGATTATGTTCAATACCATTTGAATGTGAAGATGTGGACCAACAAGAACTATTATATAATGGATGTAGAAGAGTAAAACTTAAATATCAGCTTTGGAAAATTATTGGGCATTATGTTAAAAATATGTGGACTTAAGATATACCCCAGCAATCCCACTTCTTAATATATACTCAATAAAAGTAAATACATATATTTACCATAAACAACACATAAAAACTTTTATTACAAAATTTTATTCATAGTGTTCCAAACTAGAAGCTACTAAAATGCCCATTGACAGAAAACTGGATAAATTATTTGTGGTAACAAATTATAGTTCTTGATTGACACAAACTGAGACTTTGTTCATGAAAGAAATTTATCCTATATTATACCACAAGTAAATAGTAGATCTCACTTTAACCTGTCACTATAACAAAATATTTTATTCTATTTACTGCATATCTCCAAATACTTTCTGCCACTTTTACGCTTTCTGTTGACTTACAGGTAGAAAACTCTAACCAAATGGGTAGTCTGAGGCCTGTGTCTGAAATCTGATAGGAATTGAGACAGAGGCTTAAGATTTCTAGGAAATCATCATATTAGGAAGATCTCAATGACACCAACACATCACCATGACTTCCCTCATGGGATCTGCATCATAAAATGGCAATGAAATTGTCATTATCAAATAAAAGAACATTTCACACAGCATAATCTTCCTGATATATCAGAGTAGCTTTCAACCATTAAGCCATGCTGAACACTGGGGAAAGAATTTAACACATTAGGTTTAACCATTTATCCCTGGCAGCTGAGTGAACCTAATCAACACAACAAACAAGCAGTAAAATATAACCAGAGACATGGAAATAAAGAACAAACTGACAGTAACCAGAGGGGAGGGAGGAGGGGGATAATGAGGGAAAAAAGATGAAGGGTTGTCAAGAAACATGATAAAGGACAAATGGACAAAGCCAAAGCGGGGTAGGATCAAGGGTGGGAGGGGGACATGGGTGGAGCTGTGGGGACTGATGGGAGGAAAAAGGAGACAATTGTGTTTGAACAGCAATAAAAATAAGTAAATAAAAAATTTTTTAACAAAGAAAGGAATGAACACACAAATAAGAAAACTGAAACCATTGTGCCTTCTCAAGGACTTTCTCATTCTTCTGAAAATGAGAAATAAAAAAGGGTTATAAAGAGTTCTGAAAGAGGCTTATTTGAAAACAGAAAATAGTGCAGTTCATATATTCCATCAGGTTATCTCAAAGAAGTTAGTTTTTTATATACCATATAATGTTATTGGAGAACACTGGACTGCTAGCACTGCATGAGGAATAAACTGATAGTCAATGGTTCAGCCAAGTTGGCTACAAACAGAATATGTAATTTGCCAGCATTTGCCTCTTTTTCCTTTCTCCAGTCTTCCCCAGGAATCCACCATGTTTTCTGTGGAGACTTCTCCTCCTTTCTCTTAAGTCTCTCCAGCTTCCCACTGCTGTGCCTGCATTCTCACCAGATTAGTTTTCTTTACTTGTAATATTTTTATGAACCAGAGAAGAGTTTGTCTTTCTCATTAGATGTTGTGCTGAGGAGGTACATAGAAGATGTAGTCTCAACCTGGGTCCTTCTCATCTGGAGCAGAAGCTTTGTCTTGCTAGAACCAGGCTTCCTCTGCCCTCTCTTAGCCAGGCTCCTGAGGTAAAAACGTATTTTCCACCTAAAACTTTCCAATAGTTTTGAGTGGTTAAAGAAATGGAATATCCATCTTTCCTTTTTCTCTTTGCAATATTTTTATTTACCATTTCACTTTGAGGATGATACAGTGTATTTGTTTGTTAGAACTGTCATAAGAAATTACTACAAATTTAATGGCTTAAAGTAGCATATATGTATTTGCTCACAATTCTGGAGGACAGAAATCTGAAATCAAGGTGTTGGCAGGGCTGCACTGCCTCCCAAGGCTCTAGGTGGGTATCTTTTCCACCTCTTTCTGATGGTGGCTGATTGGAGTCCTTACCATTTCCTAGCTTACTGTAGCATCAATTCAATCTCTGCTCTGTCAATACATTGCCACCTCCTCTTCTGCCATGTGAACTCCTCTATTGTAAGGACATTTGTCATTTTCTAGAGCCCACCCAGTAATCCAATATAAGGCATCTCTAGGTTTTGTTTTGTTTTTTAATTTAAACTAAAATAAGCTACCATTCAGAGTTTCCAGGTATTTGAACAGAGGCATATCTTTTTAGGGGCTATCATTCAACCTGCTATATATGGTAAGATCAAGATGAAGCACATGATGGAGTATAATGCATACTTTTCCCACAACGGTCTCTGTTTTTGTGAATTCTAGTTGCTATTTTTTCTGGGCTCAGGCAGAGTGCAATATTTTACACTCTTACCAGCCTAGCCCCTGTTTATCTATGACAAAACTGAATTCTGAAACATGCTGGTTTCTTCCAAGATACTGACTTGTATCAAAACATATATATTCAAGTAGGTGTATTTAAAAGAATTTTTTTCAAAATTAAAATTCTTTAGAGAAATACAGAGTACTAA
The DNA here is from genome assembly GCA_004024845.1 of Tonatia bakeri. Classification (NCBI taxonomy): domain Eukaryota; kingdom Metazoa; phylum Chordata; class Mammalia; order Chiroptera; family Phyllostomidae; genus Tonatia; species Tonatia bakeri. The sequence continues at coordinate 13,798 of PVIA01016127.1, read as the reverse complement.
CAATGAATATTTATTTTCATTGTGCTATATTTCTTTTCTAGACATTTTGCCTGGTAATCCACACTCATAATGGATGATCATATCCCAAGCTTCATGTAGATATGTAGCCAATATTATTTATCTGATGCAGGAAAGAAATCTACAGTTAGTCCAATGACAGAAGTAGAAAATATATAAATATAAAGATTGTGGGATGTCCTGACCACAACTATTGTACATTGTAAGCCTTGGTGTCCAGTTATCCCAATGATTTACAAATATTTATAGAGTTAATTTATTCTTTGTATTCCATAGAAAGTTTTGTGACTCCTTGGAATATTGATTTATTTCTATGTCTGTGAAAAATTTGACATGATAATAACACCATGGTTGATAATTTCATACTATTGATAATGATTACTAAATTATTATAAACAGTTACTTTAATTTCCTTCTGAAAACAAATGACTGCTGAGCACAGCTCCACATAATTAATTAATTGTAGTAATTGTATCATATGTTGCTTGATAATGGGTGTTCACAGAATTGCTGAGAGACATGTTTCTGTGTATAGTTTGGCAGGGTACATTTGCACTTTCAATTTGTATTCTTCCATATTCCACCAGATGAATAATTTTCATCCTGGAGAGACAAACCGATATAGGATATGACATCCTCTGAGTCCCCTGATAGTCCAATCAAAGCCTGTCATGCAAATAGATTAGGGGTCCACAATTTTCTGTGCATTGAAATATTTGTCATAAGAATAAATATATACTTTCTCTCCCTGTACTTTATGCTCTCATTATAGTCCTTGTCAAAGGAAATGATTATCTCTATTATTATTTTTTGGAATAATGTTCTGTTTGTGGTATAATCTCTGCCATTAGAAGGATAAAGAAAATATACAACAATAATATGTTTTGATACAATTTCCTGAAAAAAAAGTTCTCATGACAGAATATAAAAGAGCACACAATAATACAAAAATAGTCCTGTCATCCTGGTACATGTTAGAGTACATTTTTTTAAGTCAGCCCACTATCACAATTACATTGTGTTTTTAGTTTTTCTTTAGATCTCTGCTTTATTTTCCTTTAGAGTCTTTAGATTTAGACAGGCATCAGCTGTCACATGCTACAGCTCTTCTATAAATGACATTGGGGAGAGGGGTCAAGTGGAAGATAATCTGCATTTTGATGACCCCAGGAAGCCTCGATTTTTTTCATGACAATGTGTAGAAGGAAAAACTTTTGCCATTTGCTTCCTTTGTTCCTTTCATCACCTTACAAATAGCAGGTGTCCAGACATTTGCTAATATTGACTCAGAGAACAATTCTACTTAAGTAAAAGACAATTGGAGTTAGGCCTTACTTAAGTTTCCTGTTAAATCCATATTGTATACTTTTAGCGATTTAGTTTTATGTTACAATCCTGGCTGGTGACATTGTCTTAGGAAAATAATTCTTATGTCACCAAATTAAAATAAGATCCACATGTACCTTTTTCTGGTAATGTAAAAACAACATGGCAACTATTTTTATAATATTTTCTCAATAGATGTGTACATCTTTGTTATTATGATAACAAATTATTTTATATTTTTAAAATATCATAAATGTTATTTAAATATTATTAAATGGTTTTAATTTTCTATGAGAGTCCTGACATCCACCTCTTTTACTCATATAACACCAACCCATATAGTTAAAATATTAAATGTTCATTCTAAATTTTATTCCAAATTTGTAACTACATTTTAAGTCCTTGGGGTGGGATCTATGCCTTCTCTCTTTATGTGTTTCTTTAGCATCTCACAATGATGGATGCCACACCCATAAACTGGCTGCCAAGGAAGGCAACATCTGTTATAACAGACAATCCTTTCAGCAGGATTTGGCATTTCTCCACATGCTTTACTTAAAAAAATATTAGACTATACTATAAGATTTACTGTAAGTGATATACAGAATATATACTCAAATCACCATAAACTTCAGGAGTGCTTCATGCTTTCTGCAAAGCCATGTTCAGTCCTATAGACCACAAACAATCACCTCTCCAGCAACCCTCTCTGCCCCCAGCTCCCTGGGCATGGCTCAACCTTCTACCTTTCTCTCTCTTTTCTTATTGACCTAGATGGTTTTCCCTTTCTGTCTTAAATGCTTGCAGTTTTCTGTCCTTCAACAAGGTAATAAAAGCCATTTTCCTTACAAAGAAACTTACAGACCAATTGCTTACTAGATAACATTTACACCATGCATTACAAATACTTATGGGGAATTTTTATAATGAGGAAATACCATGATGTTTCAACATGTACTATGACTTTAAGTTTCATTAAAGCTCTGGTTTTATCACTTATTTGTAAACTACTTAGTAAATTATTGATCTTCTCCAAATGTTCAGTCTCCTCATTTAAAAAATTGATAGTATTATACATGCCTTATTATGTTTGTTGTACAATTTAATGATGCTATTTAGAAAGCACTAGAGATATATTTTATGTTCTGTGAAATAAAACCACAATATTTCAAGAAGGAAGGTGTGGAATGCACAGCATCCAGCAGCTGTGTGACTATAGAATTCATGTACCTTAACCCAGTAAATTTATAATTTATACACGAGCAAAACCTAAGATCCTCTCAAAGAACTGTATTGTATTGAACAGGGAAAAGAGGGACCTTGGAATACTGTGAGAAAAGAGACTTCACTATACTTAACAACAGAGAGGAAGGTATACCTTGCAGACACAAATAGAAAACAAAGACTACTTCAAAGAGATATTAATACCATGCATTTAAAATAAAACTTATTACTATAAAGAGGTATCTCATTGTGGTTTTAATTTGCATCTCTCTGATTGCTAGTGATATTGAGCATCTTTTCATGTGTCTCTGGACCCTCTGTGTGTCCTCCTTGGAGAAGTGTCTGTTCAAGCCCTTTACACATTTTTTAATTGGGTTGCTTGTCTTTTTAGAGTTGGAGTCATGTAAGTTCTTTATATATTTTGGAGATTAAACTCTTGTCTGAGGTATCATTGGCAAATATGTTTTCCCATATGGTTGGTTCTCTTTTTAGTTTAATACTGTTTTCTTTAGCCATGCAGAAGCTTTTTATTTTGATGAGATCCCATTTGTTTATTCTTTCCTTTATGTCCCTTGCTCTAAGGGACATAACAGTAAAAATGTTGCTGTGTGAAATATCTGAGATTTTCCTACCTATGTTCTTCTCTAGGACTTTTATGGTGTCATGGTTTTTATTTAAATCTTTTATCCACCTTGAATTTATTTTTGTGTATGGTGTAAGTTGGTGCTCGAGTTTCTTTTTTTTTTTTTTTTTTTTTTTTTTTTTTTTTTTTTTTTTTTTTTTTTTTTTTTTTTTTTTTTTTTTTTTTTTTTTTTTTTTTTTTTTTTTTTTTTTTTTTTTTTTTTTTTTTTTTTTTTTGCATGCAGCTGTCCAGTTCTCCCAACACCATTTGTTGAAGAGGCTATTTTTACTCCATTTTATGTTGCTACCCCTTTGTCAAATATTAATTGACTGTAGAGACTTGACAAAGCAACAAACAACAAGTGTTGGAGAGGTTATAGAGAAAAAGGAACTCTAGTGCACTATTGGTGGGATTGCAAACTGGTAAATCCACTATGGAAAACAGTATTCAATTTTCTCAGAAAACTCAAAATGGATCTGCCTTTTGACCCAGCAATTCCACTGCTGGGATTATATCCTAAGAACCCTGAAACACCAATCCAAAAGAACCTATGCACCCCAGTGTTCATAGCAGCACAATTAACAATAGCTAAGTGCTGGAAGCAACCTAGATGTCCACCAGTAAATGAATGGATCAAAAAACTATGATACATTTACACAATGGAATTCTATGCGGCAGAGAGAAAGAAGGAGTCCCTACCCTTTGCAACAGCATGGATGAAACTGGAAAGCATTATGCTAAGTGAAATAAGCCAGGCAGTGAAAGACAAACATCATATGATCTCACCTTTAACAGTAACCTAATCAACAAAACAAACAAACAAGCAAAATATAACCTAAGACACTGAAATTGAGAACAGGCTGACAGTGACCAGAGGGGAAAGGGAAGGGAATTTCAGGGGAAAAGGGAAAGGGTTTACAGGAACAAATATAAAGAACACATGGACAAAAACTAGGGGGGTGGAAAAAGGAGGGAGATGGGGAGGGATGGGTGTGTTGGCTGGGATGAGAGTAAAGGACAAAAACTGTACTTGAACAATTATTAAAATATAATTTTAAAAAATGAAATAAAATGTATTACTATGAGAGATTTAGGACTTATAAGGGAGTTTCAGGATTTATTCATGCAGACCAGTATAGCACTAACGATATATAATGGGGTTGCAGTGTTTGTTTTGGGTGGTAAATGTTAAGTACCCCTTTGTTACTTGAGATTTTAAGTTTTCAACATGACAAAATTCTGTTTATTGTGGAAGCTGATTTCTTCTTCATTGCCACAGAGTCAATAAATAGAATTCTCCTTCTGCATCAAATGTTAATTTGTCTAACAAATGGTTGCTTTGTCCAAGTACTTAATTGATTTGACAGCATGTTTTCAATTTTTATAAAGCCCTTTATACTCTGTTCCAAAAAATATCTTTATTAATAAAAGAGAAAAATAAAGATGGTTAATTCAAATTCAAGGAATACAAAGCCACATTTGTCAAATTAAAATGGGAAACAATAAACTTCTTATTAAAATGAAATTTTTGACATCCAATAGATATCTTTGCACATGTTATTTTCATTCTTAGACTGCAAGGTAGGAGAAAAGAGAAACTCAAGAGAGTGCCTCATGATTTCAGGGAGAGAATTGAGGTCACAGTAATAAGATACTGGTTAAAGGAAACTGTACTAAACAAAAAATTAGCTTTAGATGTTGTCAGCTTTCTGGCTGTGATGGAATTGAATGTGTTTGTTTGTTTGTTTTCTTTGAGTCTAGTTTTCTTGAAGGAAAAAATAAAGTATTGTCACTAATAATGCCACCTATAAACTACTTACATTAGACTATGTGGTGACATGTGTGGGGATGCCAGCTTGAGTATATGGAAACTTTTTCCTTATTACACCTCAAAAAGTCCATTATAAGTATTGGTCACCATACAGCAGTCAAATGTGGAGACTCATTATTTTGTCACTAATGGGAAAGCTGAAAAAGCCCAGGATTTTGCATGTGAAATCAGACCTAGTTAAAAGTATAACCTTATATTTTTTCTTAACCTTATGATTAAATCATATATATGATAATATATATATTGTATATAATAAATCATAGTTTTAATATAACAGGGTTCAGCAAAAGTAATGCCTGCTTGAGTGTGGTTGGTAGGGTAATAATATGGATGTAATATTTATAGTGTTAATTTGAACATTGCACCTAAAAGTCATATGGGTTGCTTGAGGGTGATATTGTTATGCTACAGAATTACATACTTTTGATTTTGTAATAAAAAGGGTCATTACTTGTGCCAAGTCCTGTATATAATATACATGTATAACATATATATGTTATACATCATATTTTATTAATAATTTCTTTAAACCATTGTTGCATAACTTAGTATCATTTTACAGTTAGCAACACTGAGTCTCAAAGAGATTAAGAAATGTGCCCACTGTTATATATGAAATAAACAATATAAATAGATCATGCTCACTTCAACTATAGCTCAGTTGCCTTACATCACCAAAGAAGAAAATGGTCCACAAGAACGGATTGTGCCCCATATTTGAGGGATACAGTTTTGTGTCATTATTTTTATAAATCCTACCTTGTTGAGTTTTATTTACTTTAATAACTCAAGCTCATGCATTCACACACATTATATCAATCTGCAGGTGATTATATGCTTTTTTTGAAACTTGTGTCTTATTTTTAGGGCCTGCTTGGTAATCTATCAGTTATTACTTGTAGCTACGCTTGGTGTTTGTCCTCTTAATTCTAATTTTATTTTCTAAACTTCTCTGTGCTTGGGAACGAAATAAGATAGACGAGAGAATCGAAGTCTGAGGATGGCATAATATCAACATCAGCGTAAGTAGTGCCAGCCATACTTAATGTGCTGAATGACTGTTAGTTAACTCAGACTCTTACGGCCCATTAAGATTACTGGTGTCTAACTTTGTATACACAAATACTTGCTTCCTAATAAATTCATGCCTTTAACCGTTTGTCCTTTATGCCTTTACTCCTATTTTCACAACATTCAGATCACACAATTAAAGAGAAACTCAAGCTTCTCACTATTGCTGGGTTTGAACTTAGACTTTGTTTTTGCTCTAACAGATTTTTAAATAGCTTTATCAAAGTATAATTGATATACAAGGAATTGCACATACTTAATGCCTACAATTTGATTGATTTGGATCTATGCAAACAATTGGGATACTGTCACCACATATCCAATACTTCCTAAAATTATGTTGGCATCCCCGTGTGTGCATGTGCATGTGTGTGTGTGAAGACCAAAATATTCTACTAAGCCATGTTTTCATTGGATTCCAGACTCATCTCATCCTTTGAGCTCAACAAAGCTTCATTTCAAAGCCTTGGCAAAGCTTTTATAATAATTCTGGCTGGCTACTTTTTTATCTACTTTATTCTTATCTATTCTGTCATCAGTTCAGCTGGTTGGTCCAGACCATAATATTTGAAAAACCAGAGGTAAAGACCTTCTAGAATCTACCCCATAAATTTGAATCAGAAAGGGTTATTTTAGAGTACATTTTTCATAATACTAATCCCTAAGACCAGGAAACAATAAGACTTCCAAAAATTCTTCAAGTACTTGTAATTATTTTTTTTTAACTTTTGTGTGTGCTTAAAGAAGATCACAAATAAAGTCTTAAACTGTTCTTAATATTTTTAAAAATCTTTTTTCCTTTTTAATAGCAAATTTCTGGAGTCAAATAGAACTTGCATTGATAGGCAGTTTTAATTTCTCTTAATGCCTAGAAGTGATTAAATACTGATAACTTTAACATGTGAATCTCATTGCTCACGGTAGTGGAAAGTGAAGAAATAACTCATGAGCTGAAATCTATTAACTAAAAGATGTTTTATTTGCTAGCAGATCTGTATTTATTGAGAGTGGCTCAGTGTGGTATATCTCCAGAAGGAAGAAATGTCCCATTTCTTTACCCACTCGCTCACTTCTAACCTTAGTATGTTGCCACATTTACCAGAAACCTCAGTTCTGGACATACAAATCTATATACTATCCCTCAATTGTATAAGACAATAGTGATTTTTCCCTTCTAACCCATTTAATTAATATTGTCTATGAAGTGTTTTTATCATTTATTTAATCATATTTTGAATAAAATGTACACATAGATTATATATAAATATACATTTATATATTTATGTACAATAATATATAAACATATAATATATGATATTATATAAATGTTCACATATATAATATTATTTTCCATTTAATAATTGCTTTTTTAAAAGGCTGTGGGTAATTTACTTAAGCTGACTTATATTTGGTTTCATCCATAAAATTTGAGTAATACTTTTTTGGTGGATTAAAAACATATATTGAAGGCTCAAACTTCATAATGATTAAAACAGGGACAAATCTTGGTTTACAGTAAGTTATAAATAAAGCACTGAATAAGTAAAGCATAGTCTTCTGCAGATATTTTTACTGCTTCTTTATAATTTTTAAGTTACTATTTCCTTATTTCTTTATCTAGAATGCTAATGATAGATGACCATCCACTCAGAAAGTTCTGTACTGTACTAATTATAATACACCAAAACTAGAAATAATTAAAACATACACATAATTAACATACAGTAGTCCCCCCTTATCTGTGCCTTCACTGTCCACAGTTTCGGGTACCCCACTTTCAACTGCATTCCAAAAATATTAAATGAAAAATATTATAAATAAACAACGCATAAATTTTAAATTGAGCACCATTCTGAGTCGTGTAATGAAATTTCGAGAGTCCCGCTCCATCCAGCCCAGGACATAACTGTCCCTTTGTCCAGCCTTTCAATGCTGAAGATGTTGCCCACCCATTAGTCACTTGGTAGAATTCTGAACTATAAGATCTACTCTTACTGTACCACAATCTTGTGTTTGGGTTACTTTAATTTTACTTACTAGTGACCCCAAAGTAGTAGAGTAATCATGCTGGCAACTCAGATATGCCAAAAAGAAGCTATAAAGTGCTTCATTTAAAGGAAGAACATGACAGTTTTTCATGTAATAAAAATGGTATGTTGAAGATGCTAAGAAGTACATAAAAATAAATTTTCTATTCATAAAATTGTGAAGAAGAAAAATACCGTGTTAGTTTTGTTGTCACACTTCAAACTGCAAAAGTAATGGCCTTTGTGCATGATAAGTGCTTAATTAAGTTTGGAAAAAGCATTAAATTTGTGATTAGAAGACATAAAAAGAAAGCGTGTTTCATTCGATAGCAACATGTTATGCCAGGAAGCATTGAGCCTATACAACTTCAGCAAGGGATCACCTGAAATGAGTGAATGAGTGTTCATGTTCACAACTTTTCTTACAATCTATTGTTATATTTTATCATTAGTTATTATTGTTAATTTGTTATTGTGCCTAATTTATAAATTATACTTTATCATAGGTATTTATGTATAAGTACAATACTATCCTTAGTTTCAGACATCTACTGGGATTCTGGGAGTCTATCCTCCACAAATAAAGTTGCCATACATAACTCACAACATGAATGAATCTCAAAAAACAAAAGAATATAAAATGTATAATTCCATACCTATAATTTGAAAGTAAGAAAGGCATAAAGGGTATACTGTCATGTCTATGCTTTTCAAATAATGGAAAAATTAATACAACAAGTCAGAAATCAGTAGAGCAGTTTCTTTGGGAGGAGAAAGGGGTAGAGGTTGGGAAGGCTCACAACAGGAACTTCTGGGATGCTGGAAATTTTCTATCCATTGGTAAGTGAACATTTCGGATGATGTGTAGATATTAGGGTTGTGGTTTGTACACTACTCTTCCTGTATGTTGTATTTGGAGGAAAAATAAAAGGTTTTCTATTCTGTGTAATATATCAGGTAAAGTGGAATTCCTGCAAATTAAAATCACTAAAAATACTAGGTAATAAATGATATTCTATTTCTTGTGGGAAACACAGCAGGTTCTCAGGAAAAGTTAGTTTTCCTTTATTGGCAATATTGCAGCAATTGTACCTGGAGCTGAGATATAGTGTGGACAGATTGTCATCCAGTGACTGACAGAATACACCAGCACAGAAGGGGCTCACGGCTTAAAGGAATTTCATGGCACAAATCTATAAGAGTTAATTTCTTCAAACTATAAATGAATTGAAAGTGCAGTTTTAGCTACAGTTATTTGGTGAATAAAAAATTGGTATTTAGCTCTGGCTGGCATGGTTCAGTGGATTGAGCACTGACCTGTCAACCAAAGGTTTGTCAGTTTGATTTCCAGTCAGGGCACATGCCTGGGTTGCAGGCCAGGTCCCCAGTAAGGGGAGCATGGGATGCAAGCACACACTGATGTTTATCTCCTTATCTCTCTCCCTCCCTTCCCCTCTCTATAAATAAATAAATAAATAAATAAATAAATAAATAAATAAATAAATAGATAGATAGATAGATAGATAGATAGATAGATAGATAGATAGAAAATCTTTTAAAAAATTGTATTTAAATATCCATGGGCTTCCTAAGAATAAATTTACGCTTGGTGTTAAATTAATTATTAGCAGAATTTGCAACTTTCATTATCAATCTTCCTTCTCACATTTAGTGATTTCTATACATTTTTAAAATTTTTTATTGTTGTTCAATTACAGTTGTCCCCATTCCTCCCCCCATTACTCTCTGTTGCCCTGAGCACTCCCACATTCAATCCTTACATCCCCACCCCAGTCTTTGTCCATGGGTCCTTTATACATGTTGCTTGACTTGACCCTTCCTCTTGTTTCCCCTGTTATCCTCTCCTCCTTCCTTTCTGGTGACTATCAATTTGTGTATATTTTCTTTAAAACTTTCAGAGCTAATTAAGAGTATCTTATTTATTTATTCTTTTGTTCAGCAATTCCTTTTTGCCATATTCTGCATTACCCACAAAGACGTAGAAATGAAAGACATAGCCACTGTTTTTAAGGAGCTGTTAGCGTAGCACATTAGGGAGACGTTAAGCAGTTATTACAAGACAGTGCCATCTATCTTCAATGAAAGAGTAATTTGTACTGTGCTATGGAAGAAAGAGTGGTCCCTTACCGGAAGGAGGGAGGGAGATTGGAAGAAGACAGAGAGGTTTTCTGATGAGGAGCTGACAAGCTGTAGTTGGGCAGTGAAAGACAAAGGGCATGCTGAAAGGCACTTTCATCACTGAGTTTGTACTATTAATTATTACTTATTTAATATCCATCCTTCATAAAAGACTTGAAGTGATAGAGTTGGACTGACCTTTAATCACTAAGGGCTGTCATCTTTTGAAAAATAAATGCGACAGATCCTTATATAATGGGGAGATAAAATTTAATGCAGCCATTAAAATAGAACTTTCCTAATGAACAAGGTCTCTGCAAAGCCAGAAAATTATTACTAAAATGGGTTTAGAACAATATTACTATCTAGATATGAGACAAACTTAACTCCAGTAAAAAAGGTTTGATGTTGTATTATAAACCTTTATTGTTAACAGAACCCATATTCTACTTGGTGGTGTCTTTAAATAATTTATTAAGAGATCAAGTAACTCAGAAGCCATACATGAGTCTACCAGGAAGAAGACATTTAAAATATAGAACATGTGGGCATGAAGAAAGCATTATGACTCTTCTAGAGAACATAATTTTGTTCATGGTTTTTTTAGACCATGGGAAATTTTTATGTCCTGAATTATTGTCCTAATATGCAAACTTAGGAATTTTATTTTTTGTGTCCTCACAACCTTTGATGACAACCTTTGATGATGCTGTTTCTTTTACCAATCTGTGTAGTCACAAAGCAAATTCATATTTGCATTTTAAAGAGGTTGTTGGTTAACTACATCGCTACATTATCTTATTTGTGGGGAAAATATCTATTGTAAGGTCAATCAAAGAAAAAAATCTTAAAATTTGTAGCATTCTAAATATATATATATATATATATAAACATGTAAAACTGGCCCAAATGCAGTAAGGGTGGTTATGCGAAATATAGGTTAACAATTAATAACCAGGAGGTAAACTAAATAAAGTAAGAGGACAAGTAGATAAAACAAAAAAGACATAACAGTGCTAAAGAGACCATGAAATGATATTTGCCTCATTTATTCATTGAACAATTTACTGCCCTCTCTGTGCAAGGCAATGTTCTAGGTGCATGAAATACATCTATAATAAACCTGTAAAGATCCCTGCCCTTGTGGAACTTACATTCCAGTGAGAGTAGACAGTTCCTAGAAATACCTATCACTAAGTCTAAATGCAGCAGTAGTGATAAAAAGTGATAAGTACAGCTATATTACTAATGTGCTTTGTACTTCCATCCATCGTGCATCAGCAACCATTATACACCTATGCAACACATGCCGAATGCCGAGAGGGACATTATGAGACATGGTTTGCATACAGAATGCTGATTATCCTGGAGGCCCAAGATGTCTATATGTTCAAAATTTTTGGCTTGATTAGAACAACTGCTCTCTTGGATAGCTGGTTTTTGAAGTAAAGCAAAGGTTGTTTCTTTCCCATTGCTTGGAAAGTATTTATGTATGATAGAACTCTTTCACACACTATTTCCTGTTGGGCGGGCTTAAATATATCATTTAACATATGTGAAAGTATGTGTATAGTATAAAATTCAGGAATTAAAATTGTTGGATCAAAATATGCTTTCAGATTATAGATCTATGTCAATTTTTTTTCGGGGAATTTGGTAAAATAATATTTCCAGTGGCAGTATTCCCACAGCCTCAACAACACAGTGTTACCAGCCTTATGTGTTTTGGCAAAGTGGATAAAAGTATTTCCTTATTAAATTGAGGTTGAACTTGTTGTCATATTTAAAAAGACATTTACATGTTCATTTTTAGATTTGCTTATTTTTACCCTTTGTTCACTTTTCTATTACTTTGTTAATCTTTTTCTTTGTTTCTGGAACCCCTTAATCCTTTGTGATATACTAAATTGCAAATATGTTTTTCTTGGTTTTCATGGTTATGGACTTATGTTATGGTGTTCTGCCAAACATAAAATATTTTCTATGTCATTGAATTTATCATTTACAAACACTTTATAGCAGTTTCAAAGACTTCAGCCTGTGAGAGGCTATAAAATAGGTTTCTATGTTTTCTTCTTTTATTTTTATGATTTTATTTTATTTATTGCATATAAATAGGAGATGAACTTGAAATTCATTGCAATATCCAGGGAAAAGAAGATCCACCTTCAGATTATTCCAAATGGCCCCCAGTGTCCTCAGTCCCACCTACTTATCCACTGGCTTGAGATCACATATAAATATATTAAATTTCCATATACATTTGGTTTATTTTTGAACTTCCTATTTTACTTATTGATCTGTCAAGCTAAATCCCATTTTATTATATTATATGTCATGATGCACAGTTATAATTATGGATCTAAGGTTTAATATTGATTAAGGATGATTATAGCTTCTTTTTTTCTATAATTTCCTAGATATTTGTATGTGTTTCTATGTTTTCCCAAGTGAATTAACAAAACACTTATCAAGTCATGTCTTTACCTTAAAGGATATGAGAAAAATTACTGGTATTATTATTTGGATCCCACTAAGTTTAAAAACAAATTCAAGAGTTTATTTATGTCATTATGCTGTTCAGCCTTCCTTTCCAAGTATATTTGTTCAGTGTTTCTTTGTGTCCTTTAAATTTTTTTAAATTATTTATATAGATAGCATTCATTTCTAGTTACGCTTGTTTCAAGCTATTATAACTATACAAAACAAATTTACCAGGATCTCTTCAAAGACCCTACCTGGATTGAATCTCTTTCAGACTATCAAAGAAATTTCAGGAACATTTCCTAACTTTTCTCTTTTTTTGTCCCAAGTATATTTTTACTTCAGAGATTACTATGTTTGTCCATTGTAATGATCCATTTTCTGAGCTTCACTTAATTCTCAACATTTTTATCTTCCATAGTTTAGACCTGTTCAATCTTGGAATGCTAAAGAGGGGATGAAGTTGGTCTGGTTTTATCCTGATGTAGCTCTGTGCCATCTCCTCTCTCTGGCAACAGGAGAAGAGAACACCCTATTATGTGTGGTGGCATTGTAATATGACAGTGACTCTCCCTGAACAAGGTGAAAATATACAATTACTAGTTCTTTCTCTCCTGTGCTTTTATGTCATTGGGTTTTTTGTTTGGTTTTCTTGTTCTTTGTTGTTTTCAGAAATTATCCTGATGCTTCTCTTCTCTGGCTAGGCACTTCAGACTCCTTTTCCTCAGCCAGCCTCTAGCTTCCAACAGTTACCCCCAGTCCCCACTCCACTGTTTTTTTCATGTATAACCATTTTTTCCTGGCCTTATTTTTTGGCAGAATCTTTTGTAAAAAGTTGGAGCGGACCCTTTCCCAGTACAAGTATTGATCTTTGGACTACTCTGCTTTTTCCTCACCTTTTACTAAAGTTCATTTTCCTCTCAGCACAGACTTCTTTCTCTGATAGTGTCAAGTAGAGGTGGTTCCAGATGAATTTTCATCTTTGGAAAGTCCTAGTTGAGAGTGGAACACTAATTTTCAGAAAGTAGGAGTCTCAGCACTGCAAGCACTTTTCTT
>PVIA01016126.1:0-20119 GCA_004024845.1 Tonatia bakeri | reverse complement strand
CTAATTCCTACTATCCATGAACATGGTATATGCTTCCACTTATTTCTTTCTTCTGTGTTTTATTTCTTTCTGAATACAGGTCTTTTATCTACTTGGTTAAATTTATCCCTAGGTTTTTAAATTATTTTTGAAACAATTGTAAATGATATAGTTTTTCAAGTTTCCCTTTCCAATAGTTCATTACTGGTGTATGAAAGTGCAAATTTCCAAGTTTTGGAAATTTATTTATATACTGCTACATTACTAAATTAATTTATCAGTTCTATCAGCATTTTTTGTGTGTGAAAAATGTTTAAGTCCTCTATATACAGTGTCATGTCATCTGCAAGTAATAACAATTTTACTTCTTTCTAGTTTGGATGCCTTTTATTTCTTCTTCTTGTCTGACTGCTATGGCTAGGACTTCCAGTGTTATGTTGATAAGAGTGCTGAAAGACAGCATTCCTGACTTGTTTCCAATCTTAAAGGAAATGTATATAATTATTGTCCATTAATAATTACATATATGATGTTTGCTGTTGGTTTGTCATATATGATGTTTATTATATTTAGGTATGATTGCTCTAGTCCAACATTGCTGAGAAGTTTTAAAATCATAAATGGATGCTGGATTTTATCAAATGCTTTTTCTGCATTTATTGATATGATCATGTGGTTTTTAATCTTTGTTCTGTTTATGTAGTGTTTCACATTTAGTGATTTATGAATATTCTACCAATCTAGCATCCATGGAATAAATCCTAAGTAATCATGCTGGATTCAATTTGGTAATATTTGGAGGACTTTAGAATCTATGTTGATCAGGAATATCAACATACAATCTTCTTTTGGTGGGTATATCTTCAGCTGGTTTTGGAATTAGGATAATACTGGCCTCATAAAATGAGCTTGGAAGTCTCCCCTCTTGACTTTTTTTTTTGGAATAGTTTGAAAAAGTGTTAATTCTTCTTTGAAGATATGGTAAAATTCACCTGTGAAGCCATCTGGTCCAGAAGTGACTCTTTGGTTGGATGTTTTTTGATTACTGCTTTAATTTTACTGGCTGGAATTTGTCTATTCAAAATTTGTATTTCTTTTTTTTTAATGCTAAACCTAATTTAACTCTATTGTTTTTACATTTAAAAATTATTTGATTACAGTTGTCCCCATTTTTCCCCCACCACTCTCCCCTTCCTTGGAACCAACTGTATGGGAAAATATATTTGCCAATGATATCTCAGATAAGGGTTTTATCTGCAAAATATTTTGTGTTTCTTCTTGATTCAATTTGGGAAAACTGCATGTTTATAAAAATTTACTCATTCTTTTCCAGATTGTTCAATATGTTGGAATACAGTTGTTCATAATAATTTATTATGTCTTTTTATTTGTCATGTCAGTTTTTACTTCTCCTCTTTACTTTTCTGATTTTATTTGATTTTCTTTCCCTTTTTCTTGATAAGTCTGGTTAAAAGTTTGTCAATCTTGTTGTCATTTCAATGAACCAGGTGTTGCCATCATTGATCTTTTGAATTTTTAGACTCTACTTCATTTATTTCTACTCTGACATTTATTATTTCCTAATTTTTCACTTTGAGATTTCTTGATTTTTTTCAAGGTTTTAAAAATATTTTATTTATTTATTTTTAGAGACAGGTGAAGGGAGGGAGAAAAAGAGGGAGTGAAACATCAGTGTGTGGTTGCACTTCATATTCCCCCTATGGGAGGTTGGCCCCACAACCCAGGTATGTGCCCTGAGTGGGCATTGGACCAGCCCCCCTTTATTTAGTTCACAGGCTGGCACTAAATCCACTGAGCCACACCAGCCAGGGCTTCAAGGTTTTTTTTTTTTTCTTTCAATATACAGTTAGATTATTTTAAATTCTTCTTCCTTGAGATAGGACTGTAATGCTATGAAATTTTCTCTTAGGACTGCTTTTACTGCGTCCCATAATTTTTAGTTATTGTGTTCTCATTTTCATTTCTTTCAAGCTATATTTTGATTTATTCTCTCCATTCTAGCCTTAAATTTTTCTTTTTTATTGTTGTTTAAGTACAGTTGTCTCTATTTTCACCCCACTATGCCCCCATGCCCTACCTATCTCTGCCTCCTACCCTCGAACCTACCCCCTTTGACTTTGTTCATGTGTCTTTTATACATGTTCATTGATTGCCATTCCCCTATTTTCACCTATTATCCCTCATCCCCCTCCTCTCCGGGTACTTTAGTTTGTTCTTTATATCAATATCTCTGGTTATATTTCCTTGCTTGTTTTGTTAATTAGGTTCCACTTGTAGGTGAGATCATATGGTATTTCTTTTTTGCTGCTTGGCCTATTTCACTTAGAATAATGCATTTAAGTTCCATCAATGCTGTCATGAAGGGCAGGAGCTCATTCTTTCTTTCTGCTGCATAGAATTCCGTTGTGTAAATGTACCACCGTTTTTTGATCCACTCATTTACTGATGAGCACCTAGGCTGCTTCCAGCACTTGGCTATTGTAAATTGTGCTGCTCTGAACATTGGGGTGCATAGGTTTTTATGAATTGGTGTTTCAGGATGTTTCTGTTGAGAAATCAGCTGACAGACTTATGAGAGCACCCTTGTAGGTAATTAACTGTCTTTCTGTTGTGCTTTTAAGATACACTTTTTGTTTTTAATCTTTGTCATTTTAATTATGACGTGCCTTATGTGCACCTCTTTGGATCCATCTTATTTTGACTCTCTGTGCTTCCTAGACTTGTGAATCTTTTTCCTTTATCACCTTAGGAATGTTTTCAGTTATTATTTCTTTAAATAGTTTCTCAATGACTTGCTACTACTCTTCTCCTTCTGCTACTTCTATAATGTGGATATTGTTAAGCTTCATGTAATCCCAAAGGTCCCTTAAACATTCTCATTTTAAAAATTCTTCTTCTTTAAAAATAAATTTAGAAAATTTTAAAAAATAAAATTAAAAATTATTTTAAAAATTATTAAAAAATTATTTTTCCTTATGTCTTCTCCAATTCGCTGTCAGTTTTGTTTTGCTTTGTTTCCTACCTGGTCTTCCAAATCACTGATTTGATCCTCTGGTTTATCCAAACTATGGTTTATTCCTTTCAATATATTCTTCATTTCAAATATTATGTTCATATTGTACTCTTTTTCTGACATTTTTTTAAGTTTTCTATGTTCTTTATCATGTTGTTGAGCATTTATGCATCACTTACTTCTGTCTACCTTTTCTCTCTCCAGTTCTTCCCTGGGCATATTCTCATCCTTGTTACCATTGTTTTGAATTCTATATCTGATAAATTGCTTGCATTTATTTCATTTAGCTCTTTTTGTGGAGGTTTCTTTTGTTCTTTTATTTGGGGTTTGTTTTTTGTAACCCAATTTTGGCTGCCTGTTTGAGTTTTTTCTATGCATTGGATAGATACACTTTGTCTCCCAGTCTTTATGGCATGGCCTTATGTAGTAGGTGGCCTGTGGGGTCTAGTTGTGCAGTCTCCTTGATCGAACTCTTCAGACTCTTGATCACCTGATCTGGTTTAGCCAGGAATGTCCCTTGTGTGGGTTATGTGGGTCCTTCCGTTGTAACTGAGTCTTGATTATTGTTGGCCCATTTGTGTGTAGCATCCACCTTTAGGCTCGCCGACTATGAGGCTCAACCATGACTAGGGCATTTAGGCTGCTGTGCTGGTGCTGGCCAGATAAATGGAATTTGCCTTAGCAGTGTGTGTTGTCTGCTGAGATATCCCTTTGGATATGTTGTTTGTAGACTTATTGAAACCTGCTCTGTTGTTGCACTAAGCTGGCCTCTGGGTGTGTTGGTTCTGGAACTCATGGGAGGGACTCTGTTGAAGGCCAATGCCAGACTCTTCCTGTGACTTTCCCTGGGCAAACTGTTTGGAACTACCAGCAATGCTCTATTTGTGACTGCCTCAGAGGGCCTGGGTGTGTGTGGAAAGGACCAAGCTATACAATGAAGGATGGCTTTTTCCAGTACTATACCCTGGGGAAGGTCAGCAAAAGTCCCAAGGCAGATGAGATCTGACTCTACCTGCCTCCACCTTCCTGTTACTTATTTGTCTCTGTCACTGAAAGACACATGGTTGTACTCCTCAGCAATGCACAATGCACACAGGATGGGTCAATAAAGAGACAAGAGGGCAGGACTATTACTCCCCCCCCCCCATGCTGATGATGTCTCATGGAGGAGATTGCTCCACACAAGAAAGATGGCATCTGCAGTATGGACGAATGATTCAGAACAAAGATCCTGTCCCTTCAATTTCCTCCCCAGAGCCAGGAACTTCAGATTCTTATGCAACTCTAGTCCACTCCACCCTCCCTCCACTGGAGCCCAGGGTGAGTATCTACAAACAAAATTGTGTGTATTGGTCCTTTAAGAGGGTTCCAGTGTCTTGAGTGGACTGTGTCTTTCCCTGTTGGACAGAAACCCTGCTGTTTTTCACAGTCATATATATATTGTGGGTGCCTCTTTGCAGCTCAGATGCTCTGGGTTTGGGAACTAGGCTTAGGGTTTAGACCCTATCCTTTTCAGGTGCAATCCTCTACAGCTGAGATATTACTCCATATTTTCAGCTACAACCCATGGGAGCAAGGTGAGTCCTTTTGTACCACTACCCTCCCTACCACTTTCAGTGTGGCTTATTCTGTATGTCCTTGGTTATAAGGCTTCTTTTCAGCTAGTCTTCAGTCAGTTTTTCAGGATGAGTGTTTTATAATTTAGTTGTAATTCCAGTTTGGCCCTAGGAGGTGGCGAGTGTAGATTCCACCTACTCTGCTGCCATCTTGGATCCTTAATTAAATTGCGTTTGATTTTAAAGTCCTGGTTTCTAACCACTCCAGTATGCTTTTTACTTAATTAAAAACAATATCTACACTGAGTTTCAAGTTTCAAAACATCAGCTAAGGCAGACAGAGAAATGCTCTGAAACTTCATATCTCAAGTCTTTTACTCTAAGACACTGGCTAGCATGACCTTGAAGCAGCAAAGCTAAGATGGAATAGGCCTGGGATGGGGTCTGAATCGAGCTCTATGAGGAGCAAAGTGTCTCTGAGGATGCCATTTGTACCCTTGATAAACTGGTTACCTCATTTGTAAAGCAAGCTTTTTTTTTTTTTTTTTGAAGGTTAAATACAATACTTCATGTATAAAGCTCAGGATATTACTAGGTACACAAAAAGATAGAGAGGAAGAGGATGGAAAGATGAAAGGCAGCAGGGGACAAACTCTATCCTCTTAAAATTGCTTTTTCTGTGGCCACAGACTGTCCTAAATTAAAAAAAAAAAAAGATTTCCAGAAAGGTCCTCAGAGATCTCCTTGTTCCTTTGTGCCTTTTTTTCTCTTGGACTTTGTATCCAATTGCCACTTCTCTTTGGCTGTTTGAGTGATATCACCACAAATCATGTTCATTGTGGGATGGAACCACCTGGAGAAACTCACCTGAGAATGTTTTGCTGGCTATCACCAATTGGATCCAGGAGAAGAGGGTTTTCCCACAGTGAATCAGGGCCAGAAGAAGTAGATCCACCTTCTAGAAAAAGTCATCAAGGTGTTTCCCATAAGTGAGAGGGGGTTGGTAACTATTTCACTGAGACATTATGTTGATCTTAAAAACAAATGTAGAAGTTTGTGGATTTCAGGAAAGTATAAATTTTAATAACATACATAGCCCTTTGGTTCAGCTATCCATAGTTCTGCCACTTTTACAGCATGAACCAGGGTGACTAAATTCCTCACATAACCATAAAACTCATTCATCCTGTGTGTTTATAGTAAATTACACACTTGAAGACCAATGACAAAAAGCAGCCTGCTTTGGTCATTCAGTGGGAAAGGACACTGGCCAAGCCTTGATATCTGGGTATAATGTGACTTATCTTCAAAATGTCTGACTTTGAAAAAATATACATAGAGTGACCCATATGGAACCTCAAAACTCTTTTCTGACATGTGAGAGACAAACACACATTGATTTTTCTCTCCCTCTCTCTCCTTCCCTTCCCCTCTCTCTAAAAATAAACAAACTCTTTAAAAAATACTATTTTTCTGGCTTTATGCATTTTCTGCCACATTAAATATGTTAGTTGTTTAAAATTGTTGAGGGATAATTAAACAGGCCTACAGTTGATTTATGGGATACAGACAGAAATATGAATGTACACAAATATTGTGTTGTGAGGGAGGTAATTTATAAAGATAAAGTTAACTGCTGATGAGGGAAGCTTAACTCAAAGTTGATTATAAGAATTAGGTATCCCTCCAAATCCACGGAGGCCATAAAACATCCAAGTGAGTATCATATGTAAATACCCTGGCTCACACTTTGAGTTCAGTAGCTTTTTAATCCTATCACAAAACCTGAAAAGAAGATGCAATGAAAGATTAAATCCCCACACCTACACCTACACATGAAAACATACACCACCCCCCATGACTCTAATAACTTGGAGTCATGGAACTGATTTATGATAATTAGGTCTGATGAGTGACATTCTCTTTGCAATATCCAGTGTTTCCTAGAAATTTGGCTAATAATAACTATAAGACTGTTTTTACAAGTCATAAATTGGAGAGTGCAATGCAGTATAAATGTGTCTGATCCTTCAGTGTGAGTATTTTTGGGGGGTGGGGTGGTGTAGAGAAAGTTAGCTTGATCTCTATTCTTAGTGAAGCTCACATTAAGAGAACCAAAAAAAGTGCAGAAAGGCTGACATTCATGAGAAAAATTGTCTTCAAAGACAGAGGTCATCTGAAACTTAAGCACTTGAGTTTCCCAGTCTGTCTGAGCTCACTGTTGTTTTGGGTCACCAGGTGGGCATCCTGATGGAGGCCTTGCATCACTGTTCCTCCTGGTTATCACTGGTGGCATCTTCCAACAACTGCACTTGGGCTATAGGTTTTTTATATCCTTTGTCTCACCATTCTGTTCCTTCAGTGGTCAGTCAATCAGGGACACTGGCTTCTGGCCACTTTGAAAGGCTGACTCTCCTTTGCCTCAGAGGACAGTTATCTTCTACCCTGAGAGCTAGTCCCAGGAAAGCCAACATGGTTCAGGTCCCACTTGGACATACCTGTGCATTTATGCATCACTCACTTCTGTCTACCTTTTCTCTCTCCAGTTCTTCCCTGGGCATATTCTAATTTCTAAGATGTCTGACAAAGTGGTTCACCAAGAACCACTTGTAGGGTTTATTACCTGATCTGAGATTTCACCTTGGGTGTTCTCAGGCCCAAGGCCCAGCTCCAATTCCTCTGCCTTTGTTGTCCCAGATATGCAACCCAAGTGTCCTGTAATTCCCAAGAGAAAAGAAAATTGAACTCTAGGAATGGCCACAGGTCAAAATAGTGTTCATTGATATATTCTCAGAAGTTTCCTTTCTTGAAGGTGCTCTTAACAAAATCAGGGTGATAGGGAGGAAAGGACCTGATCCCAACATCCTTCTCATTTCATCTTTTCTTTTCCTTCTGTTCTCTCACCAGGTAGAAAATCCTCCCTTTCTCAGAATCTACCCACATTTCTTCTGTCTTTTCCAATGTCACTCTTCTTATCAAGCATGACCTTCCTGTAGCTCCTGTCCTACTTAATTAAAATGTCAGCTGCAGCATCAATGTTTTTTTTCCTTCCTTCCTTCCTTCCTTCCTTCCTTCCTTCCTTCCTTCCTTCCTTTTTCTTTCTTTCTTTCTTTCTTTCTTTCTTTCTTTCTTTCTTTCTTTCTTCCTTTCTTTCTCCTTCCTTCCTTCCTTCCTTCCTTCCTTCCTTCCTTCCTTCCTTCCTTCCTTCCTTCCTTCCTTCCTTCTCTCTCTGTCTCTGTCTTTCTCTCTTTCTCTCTATCTTTCCCCTTCCTCCTTTTCTTCCTACCTTCCTTTTGCAGAAGCAACCTTCAAATCTGGGTAACTTCTGCTCTCCAAACACACAGCTTTCTACAAATCACCACTAAAGATCACTTTGTCCTCCCCCTCAAAACAGGAAATATTTTGCCAATATGGTTTAAGTTACTATGTGAACTTGGAAATAATTAAAATGTTTAAAATACTCTTTAGTGAAAATTTTAAGCTGATTTAAACTATCCTTATGTTTGATTTGTCTGAACTGATAAATTTATTGCGTGGAAAAATAAAAATCAACGACTGCATTTTTAACCACCTTACCAATGAACACAAATCTTCAATAATTTTTAAAGAATTTATTTTATAGAACAGTTTTTAGTTTACAGCATATTTGAAGTACAGTGTTTCTTCATATATTCTTCCCCCACATACACACAGCTTCCTCATTACCAATACCCCCAGAAGTGTGGCACATTGATTACAATTGATGAACCTACATTGACACATCATTATCATCTCAAGCCTGTAATTTACAATAGGGTTCACTCTTGGCGATGTATACATTATGGATTTGAACAAATGCATAATGATATGTATCCATCATTACAGTATTTTACTGCATTTTTCAGTGCCTTAAAAATCCTCTGTGATCCATCTGTTTATTCTTACTTACCCCCTCCTCCAACCCTGAAAAACCATTGATCTTTTAACTGTATGAATAATTTTGCTTTGTCCCAAATGTCATACATGTAGCTGGAATCATCCATTATGTAGTCTTTTTATTTTTTCTTTCTTTTCATAATTTTTTTGTTGTTCAAGCACAGGTGTCTCTATTTTCTCCCCCAAAATCCCTTCACCCCAGCTATCCCCACTTCCCAGCCTTGATCCTACTTCACTTTAGCTTTGTTGATGAACCCTTCCTTCCCCCGTCCCCATTATCCCCTCCCACCAGCACCCCTGGTTCCTAACAGTTTGTTCTTAATTTAAACTTCTCTGGTTATATTTTTCATGCTTGTTTGTTTTGTTGATTAGGTTCAATTTATAAGTGAGATATATGGTATTTGTCTTTCACTGTCTGGCTTATTTCACTTAGCATAATGCTTTCCAGATCCATCCGTGCTTTTGCAAAGGGTAGGAGCTCCTTTTTCTTTCCGCTGCATAGTATTCCATTGTGTAAATGTACCACAGTTTATGATCCAGTCATTTACTGATGGGTACTTAGGTTGCTTTCAGAATGTGGCTATTGTAAATTGAGCTGCTATGAACATTGGGGTGCATTGGTTCTTTTGAATTGGTGTTTCAGGATTCTTAGGGAATAGTCCCAGCAGTGGAATTGCTGGGTCAAAAGGCAGTTCCATTTTTAGCTTTCTGAGGAAATTCCATACTATTTTCCACAGTGGCTGCACCAGTCTGTCTTCCCACCAACAGTGTACTAGGGTTTCCTTTTCTCCACAACCTCATCAGCACTTGTTTGTTGATTTGTTTATGATGGCAATTCTGAATGGTGTGAAGTGGTGTCTCATTGTGGTTTTAATTTGCATCTCTCTGATGGCTAGTGATGCTGAGCATCCTTTCAAATATTTCTGGGACCTCTGTATGTCATCCTTGGATAAATGTCTGTTCAATTCTTTTGTCCATTTTTTAATTGGGTTGTTTGTCTTCCTGGATTGGAGTCATGTGAGTTCTTCATATATTTTGGATGTCAAACCCTTGTCTGAAGTATCATTTGCAAATACATTTCCCCATATGATTGGTTCCCTTCTCATTTTGCTGGTGTTTTCTTTAGCTGTGAAGAAGCTTTTTATTTTGACAAAGTCCATTTGTTTATTTTTCCTTTATGTCTGTTGCTCTAGGGGACATATCAGTGAAAATATTGCAGCATGAAATATTTGATTTTCCTGCTTATGTTCTCCTTAGGACTTTTATGGTGTTGCAACTTAAGTCTTTTAGCCATCTTGAGTCCAATAAACACAAAGCTGCAAAAAGAGCAAATAGTTATTCTATTACATTTAAATGTCCCAGAAACTTAAAAAGACAATATCATACTTAAAGTTTTAATGTTTCTATCATATTTACCAATAAGTTTAACTTAAGCTCATTTAAAAAAGTAAAACTTGTCTTTTTAGATTGGAAATGAAAGAGTCTCTGTTCTGTGAATGATCCAGGCAACTTCCGATCCATGATGTCTTGACATTTTACAACCAGAACTGAGAAGATCTGGTTTACTTTTACATAAATGGGAAAGTTGTACTGTTGTGTACTATACTTGAGTCTAGTAAAAATGTCCTGTTTATCTATATAAAAGTTAAAGTATTTTGACAACAAAATACAACACAACTGTAGGCTATCATGTGAAGCAGAGTCAATATTATCAGTAACTTAAAAATTGTTGATTTAGGGAAAATTAACCTACAAGGACTTCAGGAACAGTGGTGGGATGAAAGCTGATGCTCCATGTTGGAGTTATTACCAGATGGTCTTGCTGGACCTATAGAGGAACAAGTATTTGACATGTGTGTAGTTAAGGAAGTATGGAGTGGGGCATGTTTGTGGTATTTTTAAAGAAAAAAATATATTGTCATCTGAAAGAAGATAAATAAAAATGATTTGTTTTAGGCCTCTAGGGACTAATTACTTGTCTGCTATAATTCAGGGATTTCACTGGTGACTTACTATTGACTCAACATGTCAAATGTCAGTTCTGTGTTATGGAATAAAATACATGTTCTGTTAATGTAAACAACAGAAATGTTCTCAAATGTCCGAAGTTATTAGTCACATTGGACACATTCAGTACTCTATGATTTGTCCACATGGTTCTATGCCTGGAGGTCACCTGAAGTATAGAAAGGAAGAATAGAGGAATTAAAGGGTATTGCCAGGTAGTTAAAATCCAGATAGGCACCTCCTTCATCTTGGAGCTGAGAATCATCCAAGCAGCTACTCAGGGAAACTAAGGCTTTAACAGCACACTCAGGTATTACACATTCATAATCCAAGATTGGTCCCAAATAAAAATTTCCCAAACTTACCTACACACATTCTACTATGGTTTCATGCAGGTTGTTGTAGGAGGCTGGAGAGAAGCTACTAAACAGCATGTGCCTTGGTATGGTCTGAATCAGCAGTGCAGAGGGATAGTAAAGAGTGTGGGCTTTCTATCACACCCCCTGACCTTCTGGCACTACACCATACCATGCATGCTGTGGGGGATGTGTATCTAAAATACAACATGTCTTTAATCAGGCCAAGGAATTGATGTACTGTAGAGAGCATGCAGTAAGTTCCTGCTCTGTTTGAATAGTGTTTAAAGGATAAGCATACACTGATGCTTACTTTGTGCAAAGCTCTGAATGAGGGTGAAGAGTAAAATTACATTAAGAAGCGTGAACCCACTTCTGGTTGCTTCATCTCAGAAACACACACACACACACACACACATACAACAATATATATATTTTTTATTTATATACATTTAAATAAAAACAGGTCTCTACCTTCACACTTTGTATACTTTAGAGGCATAATAGTATTAATCATTTGAGGCCACTGTAAGTATTTCTAACAGAGGAAACTGGTTAGCCAGGTGATAGAAAGATGATGATTCCAGAGTACAGCAACAATGGAGGATCCATATTGTGAAAGAGGAACCAAGGAAGTAGGTGGTGCTACTGGAGCCTAGGCATAAAGGTTGTCCAGTGGGAGCTGGGAACCTTGCTGGCCTTGAAACCTAGGGAAGACTACCAGAGACACCACCTGGGTATGGGGAAACTATGATGAAGAAATACCCTGACTTCATTTTATCTTATACTCTCTCTGCTAGTATGTCTTTCTGGGAGAATCCTATAAGAAATCAGCTGGACAAAAGTGAGGGAAACAGCCTGAGAGGGTCACCTCTTCTCCTGAAGTTCCGTCCTGATATGCTGACAGGGGGAGGGTTTAAAATGGTTCTGAGGGCAGACAAACTAGGGATCAGATGTCTTGTATTTTGATAGTGCTCCACACCTTAGGAATTAATATTCTTAGTGTACTTAAGCTTATAAATCTCCAGGTAATCTTTGTGAATGATGTATTTCCACCTCTTTTTATATGTGAGAAAAGTAAGTAACAAAGCCTTCAGGTAAATGGTAAAAAGCCACTCACCTAGTGCATAGGTCAGCATGACTCAAGGTTAGATTTCCCAACCTACTTCTAGCACCCTTTCTCTTGCATGTCATTTAAAAATTTTATTTTTCTAAAAGGACTCCAAAATGGCATAGGAGAGAGTGGAAGTTTCACTAACCTCCTACCAGGACCAATCTGGAATTACAACTAAATTGTGGAGAATTCACCTGGAACAAACAAACAAAAAATAGTGAGAGAGAAGCCTGATAACCACAGACAGATAGAAAAATCAGCTTCAGCACAATGTCAATGCAGTGAAGAAGCAAGAAGGCTGGCTGGGCACCCACAGGCAGCAGCTGAAGCACTAGAGGGATATTTAAGTGGCCAGTTGGATACCCCTGAGAAGGGTGGGCTATAAACCCTAAGTTGGAGTCCTAGCCTAGAAAATGAGAGCCAGAAAAGTACAGCTATAATATCCAAATGCAAAAAGCAGCATTGTTGCTCTCTGCCAGAGATGGATGGCTAGAAACAGAAAGAACCATTTGTAAGGCCAATGCATAAGTTTCAATTTTCAGTCACTTACCCAGGGTTCCAGCAAAAAGGAGTGTGGAGTGAACTAAAAATGTTTGAGGAGAGATTGGGGACAGAGACCTTGGGAAAAGAACTGAGAGAGTAGCCACTGGGATCCCAGTACTGAGTCATTCCCCATTTGGCAGCAGTCTTCTTGTTCAGGCAGACCACTTCCCTCCTTGTAGGAGCAGCCTGAGGGGAAACAATAACCCTAACACCAGGAGGGATTCTTCCATGCCCTACCATGTTTAAACCTGACTGCTGAGTGCAAAGTGACTAGATTAACAACTGAAGGAGACAGCTAAGGACAGTAGATCCCTGGAAGTCTTGAGTAGGCTGCCTAAGGTCAGACAGAGTCACCAGCTGACATCACCAGAGGCAGAACCAGAACAATGACTTCTGTCAAGGTTTTGGATAAAAGCAAGTCCTAGTATAGTGTTGGTGGGAATGCAGACTGGTGTAGCCACTGTGGAAAACAGTATGCTATTTCCTAAAAAAACAAAGAAAAAAAAACAGAACTGTCTTTTGACCTGGCAATTCTACTGCTGCAATTATACCCTAAGAATCCTGAAACACCAATTTGAAAGTACCTATGAACCCTAAAGTTCACAGCAGCACAATTTACAATACCCAAGTGCTGGAAACAGCCTAAGTGACCATCCAAAAATGAATGGATCAAAAAACCCTAGTACATTTACAGAATGGATTATGCAGCAGAAATAAAGAAAGAGCTCTTACCCTTTTTGACAGCATCAATGGAACTGGAAAGTATTAAGATAAGTGAAATAGGTCAGGCTGTGAAAGACAAATACCATGTGATCTAACCAATAAGTGGGACCTAATCAACAAAACAAACAAGTGAGCAAAAAGACCAGATACAAGGAAATTAAGAACAAACTGACATTGACACCAGGGGAATGGGGAAGATGTTAAGGGGAGAAAATGAAGAGTCAAGTCAAAGAACACATATAAAGGACACATGGACAAAGACCACAGGGTAGGGAGGATTCAATATGGGACAGTGAAAGGATTCAATATGTCTGTGTAGTGCAAGAAAGAGTAAAGAGTGAAAAATGTTGACAATGTGGCCTCCAGCCAAGATGGAGGCATAGGTAGTCGCACTGTGCTTCCTCGTGCAACCAAAACTAAGGACAACAAAAACTGAGAAACAAAATACAACCAGAACAGAGAGAAATGAACTGAATGGAAGTCTGACTACCATACATCCAGACCTGTAAGGAGGGGTGGAGTCAGAGGCCTATGGAGAGGGGTCGAGGGGTCCCGACAAGAAAAAGCTGTGGGTGGCAGATGTGGGCATTCAGGCCGAAGACCACAGTTGGCAGACCTCAGAAGCGCAGGGGCAACTGACAGACCGGTGGCAGACACTGGGTGCAGGAGGCAACGAGCAGACCCAGTGAGGGGCGAAAGGCAGCTGGCTGTCTGCAGCCACACATTCATGCACAGACAAACTAAGTGAAAACGGGCAGCGATGCAGACCACGCAACCCAGGGACCCAGCGCCAGGAAACTAAGCCTAAGAGCACCGACTGAAACGCCCGTGGAAGCTGAGACTGGAGATTCTCTCAGCCTCACAGGAGGCTCCTCGGGGAAACCCACAGAGTCCGAGAAAGTACACAAGCCCACCCGCCTGGAAGCCAGCATCAGAAGGGCCCAATTTGCTTGTGGGAAGCGGCAAAGGGGACTGAAATCCTAGAGAGAGTGGAGCAGGCACCATTGTTCCCTCTCGGACCCTGCCCCCACATACAACATCACATACCAGCGACTGGGGTGCCCTGCCCTGGTGAATGCCTAAGGCTCCACCACCCATTTGTAACAGCTGCAACCAGACCAAAGGAAAATAAAAAATAAAAAAGATGGCTCAAACAGAATTGAAATCCCCAGAGCCAATTTTTTTAAGTGACTGAGAGATAGCCAACCTATCAGATGCACAGTTCAAAGCACCGGTGATCAGGATACTCACAGAATTGGTTGACTTTGGTCATAAATTAGATAAACAAATGCAGGCTACAATAAGAGAAATGAAGGAAAATGCACAGGGAACCAATGGTGATGGGGAGAAAACTGGGACTCAAATCAATGGAGTAGACCAGAAGGAAGAAAGGAACAACCAAACAGAAAAGAATGAAGAAACAAGAATTCAAAAAACTGAGGAGAGGCTTAGGGACCTCCAGGACACCTTTAAACATTCCAACATCCAAATTATAGGGGTGTCAGAAGGGGAAGAGGAAGAGCAACAAATTGAGAACTTATTTAAACAGATATTAAAGGAAAACTTCCCCAATCTGGCAAGGGAAATAGATGTCCAGGAAGTCCAGGAAGCTCAGAGAGTCCCAAAGAGGTTGGACCCAAGAAGGAACACACCAAGGCACATCATAATTACATTAGCCAAGGTAAAAATGAAGGAGAGAATCCTAGAAGCAGCAAGAGATAAGGGGACAGTAACCTACAAAGGAGTTCCCATCAGACTGTCAGCTGATTTCTCAAAAGAGACCTTGCAGGCAAGAAGTATTCCAAGTCATGAAAGACAAGGACCTACATCCAAGATTGCTCTATCCAGCAAAGCCTTCATTTAGAATGGAAGGGGAGACAAAGTGCTTCTCAGATAAGGCCAAGTTAAAGGAGTTCATCATCACCAAGCCCTTATTATATGAAATGTTAAAGGGACTTACCTAAGGAAATGAAGATAAGAAATATGAACAGTAAAATGACAGAAAACTCATAGTTAGTAACAACCATACCCAAAACAAAAGCAAACTAAGCAAACAACTAGAACAGGAACAGAACCACAGAAATGGAGATCAAATGGAGGGTTAGCAACAGGGAAGTGGGAGGAGGAGAGAGGGGGGAACGATATAGAGAGTAAGTAACATAGACAATAAGTAGAAAATAGACAGGGGGAGGGCATGTAGAAGCTAAAGAACTTATGACACATGGACATGAACTAAATGGGGGAATTGTGGGTGGGAGGGGGTGGGCAGGGTGGAGGGGACTGAAGGGAGAAAATGGGACAACTGTAATATCATAATCAATAAAACAAAAAAGAAAAAATAACAAAAAACCTTAAAAATGTTGACAATGTAATTGAACAACAAAAAAATTAATAAATAAAATGCTGATTTTCTTCTACGAACTTGCAAAATGTTCCTTTCACTGATAATGTTTTTTCACCTTATAGTTTTTAAGTCTTCTATTTCCTTGACCTTTTACCTATTTTTTCCATTTATTATTAAAAGTGGATTATTAAAGTGCCCAGCTTATTCTGGTTGAATTGTGAATTCCTTTGTTTCTATCTGCCAATTTTGTTTCATGAGATTTAGGAGTCTGTTAGTAATGTTTATATCCTAGCAATGGTAATTTTTCCAGATAAAATATCCTTTTTTTCTCATGACATTTTTTAGTTTTCTTTACACTAATAATAAACTATTAGAAAAAGTAAGAAAACAGTGGGGAAAGGAACATTTCTTCAATATATGCTGATGGAAAAGTTGGATGATCACAAAAAAAGAGAAAAAAGAAACTAGACCACTAATCTACATGACACACACACACAAAAATAAAAATGTATTAAGGATTTGAATGTAAGACCTGAATCCATAAAATTCCTAGAAGAAAATGGGAAATAAACTTTTTGACATAGACCTTGGCAATGTATTTTTTAATCTGACACCAAAGAAAAGGCAAAAACAAACAAGCAGGACTACATTAAACTTAAAGACTTCTGTGTAGCAAAGGAAACTCAACAAAATGAAAAAGTTATCTACTGGATGAGAGAAAATATTTCCAAGGCATATATCTGAGGCTAGATAATTTGGTACAAAACAATGAAGGTGTTAACAATGAGATCAAGGAAAAAATAAAAAATACCTTGAAACAAATGAAAATGAGAACACAACAACCCAAAATCTATGGGACACAGGGAAAGATGTCATAACAGGGAAATTTATAGTGCTGCAGGCCCATCTCAAGAAACAAGAACTATCTTTGATAAACAACTGAACTTTACACTTAAAGGAACTAGAGAAAGAACGAGAAACAAAGCCTAAAGTGAATAAAAGAAAGGAAGTAATAAAAATCAGTGCAGAAATAGTCTAAAAAACAATGAAATAGATCAGTATATTGATTTACTTTTTAAAAAACAAGATAAACAAGATTGACATAACTTTAATCAAACTCATCAAGAAAATAAGAAATATTTCAAAATGGGTATGGAGTAGAGCTATACAGAGGTCCTAACAGTGCCAAATCAGATTTACAGCTAAGTTATGGAGCAATCAACATGAATGACTAACAGATGGACAACTGAACAGGAGTATTATATCCAAGGATTTATAGAAGAAACTACACAGAGACTGGTAAGAAGGGCAGAATGCAAAGAGGGTTTGTCTCTGCATCTACATGAGGAGGCAGAGAAGCTGGAATGATATCTCAGCTGAAAAAGTCCCCCCTGAGGATCATGGGGTCTTGTCCCCATGACAGAATCCCCAACCAGAGCACCACGGCTTGTAAGAGGAACCTGCATAGCATCTGGCAATGAAAATTGATGGAAGTTTTTCTTCTGGGAAAAAGGGAGTCTTCTAGAATCCTAGGAGCTCTCTTAAAGGGCTAATGCCTAGGAGCTTGCTCTTGGGCATTAACCCAGGTCTCTAATTGAGAAAAGGTGACTCAGGGCATATGAGAGTCATAAACAGAAGACCTTGGTGGTGTGGCCCTAAAGAGCAATCTGCAGGGTCAGCTATTCAGGTCTTGGTCTGAGTCTATATCCCACATTGCTCTCCATTGTCATCTTTCCAAAACTGAGTAGTCTCATTCCTACAGCATCAGCCTGGAAGTCCACTAACCCGGTCTTTCTAATACTGCTAACAGCACCCTGCCAAGCTTGAACACAGGCTGTTTCAGGCTGTTATAGACTGTTATAGAATGTAGGACTGTTTGCTGCACCCACCAGGGACTTTTGATGAGCTCTTTTTCTGGAAAAGCTGTAGGCAAACTCTCAGACAAACACTGAACTGTGAGGCTTTAGAATAGGGGCCAGTCTTCCTCCTAACCCGCAGGCTTAACCAGCATTACTCCCAGTAGGACACTCTGTTGTTCTATCTTCCCATGTCCTAGTGTGTCTCAGACCCCGACTTGTGGGGTCCATGGCCTTGTAGTTGAAATGAAGGAAATTCACATGGACTACCAAATCCCATGGAGAAAAAGGGTGAGTGGCTTCTCTCTCAAGGGGAGCAAATGCCTCAACTATTGCTTCTGATGAGCTTTTATTGTCTTACTGGGCACGTTACAGGAAGGTCCTCATTAACTATGCACAGGTTCACTTTAGGTGGTTCACCATTTACAGAAAACAAAGGAGAGGATGTTGGTAATCACATCACAGAAGAGGGATATTTTCAAATGAAAAGGGAAAAGTGGTTGAACTGTTTACATTAGTCCTTGGAAGGTTTAGCATGGATTTTAGGAAGTTACTTTGCAGTAAATGTTTGCTATCTCAATTCAGGGTGAAAGAGTTTTAGCAAAAACAAGATTCGAAGTGGCCTAGGCACATTGCAGGCCTGATTACCCACAGGAGAACTTATCCATGGGCCTGGGTCCTGTGCATCTTAGAGTGGGAGCTGGGCCCACACCATGTAGAATGGTCTCCTACACCAGTGACCATGAGTTTCTGAGCTCAGTTTTGCAAGGGAAGGAAAGGGTGCTAAGAGTTCAGACCTTTGGAACACATTTCCCTCAGAGGCTCTGATCTGGGGATCAAATGGCATGGCTAAGGAACTGGAGGAAGGTGCGGATCTCATCCTCTTCTCTGGGATATGCTGGCACCAACCTCAATGAGAGACTGTCTAGATCTTGTTTCTCAAGTCCCACAGTCCTGTTTTGTGGATCTCAGTTTCACAGGTAGAAAGAAACAACACTACAATCTGGGAACCATGAAGCACATTCCCTCCGACCCTCCTGTCTGAGTCTCTGTCTGCATGGCTTTGGAACAAAGGAGAGGTGAAAAGCGACCTTCCTGCAGGATCCATCATCACCACCCACAATGGAAGACTGTCTTGATCTGTTCACCCAAGTTCTGGTATCCTCGCTTGGTTGAGCAAGACTCAATCAAAGGAAAGAAATGTCACTCAGAGCTGAAATATTTGGAATACATCTCCCTCAGGTGCTCTGGTCCAGGGCTTGAGTGGGTGTGGATACACAGCTAAGGACATGCGAAGAATTTTCTCCACTGCTGTGGGCTCAGCCAGTGCCACACTCAACCTCAGAGTGTCTTGATCTGTTTTCTAAAGTCATTATGGCCCCAACCTGCTGAACTTGCTCCCATAGTGGTGATAAGATAGCAGGCTATACCCAACCTGAATCAGTGGTTGTACTCCTCCTAAAGGACCTAGAGTTGGAAACTTTAGCAGGGACTCAGTGGTGTGGCTGTTGAGTAGTGGCCAAATACTCTCCACTTAGTATCTGACTCTGCTGCTCCCAAGTAGGGGACCCACAAGCCCAAAGAAGCTGACAAGTAGATGTCAAACTCAGAGAGCCTAGGATCTTTTAATGATGTTTCCCTATCTCTGAGCTTCAAGAAGCCAACCGTTGTACATGGCTGCCCCCCTCCCATGCATATTCAGGCTTAGACGATGCAGCCATAATCAGTTAATAGCATGGTAGTTTTAGGCAGGTAGCCTAAAGCTGGTTATGCACAGCATCTGGCTTTGAACATTACCACAATCCTATCCACCTTGGCCCAGAACAAACACATACAGTGGTGTGCTTCAAACCTCACCAAAGCTCAACCCAACTAATCATAAAAATAGAACAGCAAAAGGGAACTTCAGCAGGCACCAGAACCTGCTGAGAACTCTACCTCAAAGGAACGACCCCTGAACAGTGACTTATATACGGTGAAGGAGTTCTATACTTATAGTCTCTGAGCCTGAAGGTAAACTTCATCCATAAGCAAGCTAAGACAGTATTCAAGACCCAACTACAATAAAAGGAACATAGCCCACAAAAGAAACATTTTTTTATTATTTTATTTTATTTGATTTTGATTTTTGTTCAAGTACAGTTGTCTCCATTTTCCCCAAATCACTCCCAACCCTTCCACACCCATCCCAACTCCCACCCTTGATCCTACCCCCTGTGAATTTCTCCATGTGTATTTTATACAAGTTCTCTGATAACCCTTCCCATTCCTCCCCCCATTATAAACACCTCCCTTTACCCTCTGGTTACTGTTAGGTGGTTCTTTATTTCAATGTCTCTGGTTATACTTTGTTTCCTTGTTTGTTTTGTTGCTTAGGTTCCACTTAAAAGTGAGATCATATGATAACTATCTTTCATTGCCCGGCTTATTTCAATCAGCATAAAGCTCTCCAGATCCATCCATGGTGTTACAAAGTGTAGGAGTTCCTTCTTCCTCTCTGCTGCATACTATTGCATTGTGTAAATGTACCATGCTTTTTTGACCCACTCAGTTACTGAAGGCACTTAGGTTACTCCCAGCACTTAGCTATTGTTAACTGTGTTGCTATGAACATTTGGGTGCATAGGCTCTTTTGAATTGCTATTTAAAAATTCTTAGGGTATGATCTCAGAAGTGGAATTGCTGGATCAAA
>PVIA01016125.1:0-20111 GCA_004024845.1 Tonatia bakeri | reverse complement strand
CTGAATATCAATACAAACTGTAAGTAATGAAATAGTAAAAACTATTCCATTGTTTGCATCAAAAAGAAATTAATGTAATGGAAAATAAATCTCTTTGTTCATTTCATGTTTAAATTAATATCTATTTAAAATTTTATAAATAAGTTCATAGAGTCTGTGAAGAACTCAAATTGGAACATGATTTTTTGGAGGATAATGTCAAGTTGCTGTAACCACAACAAAGGTCTTCCTACTTATCCTGATGCACCCTACCAGGAAACTGATGCTAATCTCAGTAGGGTAATGAAGCACTCCTTACAAAGATGTGGGGAAATGTTATGGACAAACCACAGAGCATGTCCTCACAGTCCCCGGAGGCCTGACACACAAGAAAGCTGTGCCCCTCTTGTACAGGGGAGTAGTCGTCTGAAACCTGAAGAAGTTGCTAAGTAGAGAGTGGCAGTCAGCAGGTACTGGCCAACAGAAGGGTACAGTCAAACCAGGTGAGGTGGTCAGGATGGAGCCAGGTTAGAAGTACACCTCTCCCTTTTCTGTCTCTTAGTGCAATCAATGTGCAGAAAAACTTTGACTGTTTATTATATAGAGCCTAGTATTTAGTTGATATGTTGTTATTACTGTTAGTTTATCTCTTCTTAAGTTTATAATTATCAGTATTTCATTTTTCCTTAAAATATCCATCCACATAATATTCCTGTTTTGTTTTGTTTTTACTGTTTTTTTCTCAAGATTTGCTTGACTTATGTACCTTTTCTTAACTATCTCTCCATTAACGACTATTCTTTCATAAATGTAAATATTTTCCTTTGTCATTTTAACTTTTTCACAGTGCTTTTGATGTACAGAAGGTATATTTTGTGGGGCCAAGTACATTAACAATTCTTATTTCTTCCAGAGATTTTTAAGTATTAGCAATATCTTCCTTATCTATTTATTAGCCTAATATATTTGTAAATATTTTATGACATCTGCAATTCAAGTATAAATGTAAGTATAAATTTTAAGTTAGCTCAGAATATTTTTCCTTGGAGGCCTGATAAAAATTCTAAGGTATGTGTGTTTTTGTGTGCTTGTCTATATAACTAATCACCCCAATGATTTTCTGAATAACCTATTCCTGTTCATTTTATTATATGCATCACACCAGAGTCTCTTTAAAGACTAAGCAAATTGTTTCATTGATCTGTTTATGACAGCATCACAGTGTTTTAATTATTGCAGATTTATCATTTTTGGCTTCTGCTAATGAAAGTCAGTCTGAAGTCTGTTTCTGCTCACTGATGCTCATCTTTTACACTGAATCTTTCATTCCCTTCCATCAATCTTTTCCCACGAAGAGGAGGTAAACCCAGCAGAGATCCCGTGTTGAGAAATCGGTGTAGAACAGGAAAACAGCAATTTGCAGGACTCTTTATGCGAACTCAGAAGTGCACCTTGTCCGAGATGGCCGCATAAACCCCTCCTCAAACTGCACTTCTGTGAATTGCGAAGGCCGTTGAGTCACCTGTAAGCCTCTTCGAATTGTCATTCATAAAAGTAAAGTGGCTATACACCTGTCAGAAAATGTATATGAGTAATTGTTTGGTTTGATTTCTATATGTTTCTAATCAACGTAATAGTGTTGAATTGAGAGTTAAAAGCCACCTAAATCAGAGAGGAAAATTATTACCCAGCTTCAGCTCTGACTGATATTAAAGCAAGACTTATTTCCACAGTTGTAAAAATAAGTGCTGAAGCGTCCAGAAGCGAAGCCTGCTTGCGGCGAGGAGCATGTTTTCTCGGCGCACCTTGGGGAGCGGGGCTCATGCATGCATGATGCTCGTCAGCGCTCTCATTCTCTGGGCCACCTGCTAACTTGCTGTAAGCAACAGACTTGATGATGATATTTTTGTTTCTTCACCCCCTAAATTACCTTCATGCCTAAAGTGTTCTAATTGGTATTCAGCGCCTCGAAGCATCAACAGCTGATTTTCATAAGGAAATGAAAATGATAAGTGGGGGGTTCTTGGCCTGAGCTCTCGCGGGTAGGTAAGTTTTGTGACAGGCTCACTGCCCGCCGCCTCTGCGTTGACTCCTGCTCTAAGACTCACAAAGCCCAATTTAATTTGATTAACCACCCTTCTCACAAGTTGTTCGCAGTCTGCACCTTCACCTCCCCCCATCTGAGATGGCTCTTATAAAGTCTGTTGTGGATAAATTTGACAATCTGCAGAACATGATTTGTCCTTCTTCCAGTACTGACAAAAACACCTGGATTTAAGGATGAAAGTGTTTGGCATGAGGGATGAGGGGGAGGGCAGAAATGAAAAGGAACGTTTAAGAATGCAGAGAGCCACAAGCAGTCGGCGCAGGTCAGCCTGGCAGTGCCCACCGTAAGGGCCCTGGTTCACACGCTGATTGAGTGAGCCAGAAGAGCCTCATTTAAACCAAGTGGGAAATTATAGTTACCAAATTGACAATTACTTCATGCGCATATATATCTTTCATTGCTATGTTTCTGTCATTGCATGGCTCGCTTCTGTCCTGAGGACTCTTTCAATTCTTGATTTCATTAGTGTAAAAATATGCCCTCTGAACACTCACTGGCATCACTTCCAGGCAGAAAAATCAACTGTGTGAACCAACCAGAGCATTTGCAGCAGCCCCTGAGCTGCTGTGCCATGGACTGATTGTGCAGACTGCTAATGCTTTGCTGGGATTTCTTTCAACATGAAAACCATTTGATACATCAGCTTCAACATGATGTGGCACATCCACACTCTAGAAGAGTAAAATGTCAAGGTCTTTCCCTCCCAACAGCCAATTGGCCACATGAGGCTCACACCAGCTCCAACAGTCTCTTCCCCCTGAGCTGGTCCTCCTGGTACAAGCCAGGATGTGCTGTGTTATTGGTAACAAGCTCAGGTCCCTGCCCACTTGCTTCCTTGCCTCTTCTATACTGCTCATTAAAATATTTTGTGAGCCACAATGAGTCTGATTTGTTCAATGACTCATTTACCCAAATGTCTATGAGGATCAGTTATACAGAAGTCTTGGTGACAGGTGATACAATTTAAAGGAAAAACAACACAACTATTTCCTGGCCTTTTCTGAGCTAAATACCCTGCAAGGGACACAGGTACACTAAATAAGAAGTTATAGTAACGACTGATGAGCACTGTGACAGAATTTGAAGGGACCATAAGAACATGTAGCAAGATCACCTAACCTAGTCAAGTGGGACCAGATAATGAATTTAGTAAGTACTTGTTGGGCACCATTACATGAGTAAGATGACATTTATGCTAGTGTCTGAAAGATAATTTGGCAAAGTTCACTGAAAAGGTGGCAGTTTAGGGGCAGGTATGAAGATCAAGGAGGCAGAGAAAGGAACAAGCAAAGGTGAAGACCAGAAGCCAAAGAGAGCAAGGTGTTTCGAGGAATCGAAACGAGGTCAGGACAGGTGTCACAGGGCCTGAGCCCAGGGGGGTGATCAGAGTGGAGCTGCGAGGGAAGGCCGCCCGAGGTCCCCCGGGCCACGTTACAGAATCTGAAATTCGTCTTTAGGTCCTTTAGGTCGTCGGACGGTTACCGTGCTCACAAGGTGCCTACTAAAGAGGAGAAGACTTTCTTTTGTAATATTAAAAACCCTCAAGTGTATACATTTCTGAGTACTACGAGAAGGTGACATGTAAAAAATGCATGGCACACAGGAGGTACTCAACAATTTTTAGTGATCCTGAAACTAAATGACTTTGTCAGGAATTATAACTTCCTCCATTTGTAATGATTTTGTAATACATGTGTGAATTTTCTTATTTATCATCTTAGGAAATAAAGTTTTTATCTTTAAACACAGTTCTTTAACCTTTGGCAAAAGCTGAATTTCAAAAAAACTTAAAGGCACTGAAATAGATGATTGTGTATTTCCACTGCACTGAAATATAATTATGAGCACCCTGCACAGGAGTACTATAAATAAAAATAACTCATCAGGCTGCTTTTCTAACCTGAGCAATGCAGAGTAATTAGACCAAGAAATTAAATTCTCTAAAATTAAGAATGCAATTCTATACATCAGATTTAACAATGGTTTTTCCAGAAATTGATAGATATTACAGTCAAAACAGCCTAGTTTGGTCAAACTGTTGTCGATGACTAGTGTGCTTGCTTATGTCAAAGGCGGTCTTGTGTTAACAAAATCACATTTCAAACTTTCAAGTAAATTTAAATTGAATAATCCAAATATTTAAAAAATGTGTGTGTCTGACAAAGAGCTTTATAGGGGTCACTCTCATTTAAAATATCTCATAGTATGATTTGTATTATGAAATAGTCTTCATAGTTATAAAACTAGACTTTTGCTGATGACAAGGTATTCATGCTATTCTATTTAAAAATATTTTGTTTAAACAATTATAAAATGTGAAATACATATAGTTTTTCTATGTGTACATGTAGAACACTATCCAAAGACAATTCTTAATATATAATATAGAGGGAATTATAAATTGACTGTAATTATCCATGAGAAAATCAAAACACTGTTTATAGTGTTCCAGGTGTTCTATTAAATACTTACTTACAGATTTCTTAGCATGTATCAATAATCAACCCATATTAGTTTCTACATATGAAGGAAAACTTCATTGATTTTAGCCTCTTTTCCATGTCTCAATGTATCTTGAAGAGCATACATATTATTTTTATTTCAATATTTTTAGAGAGAGCTCAAAAACTACTGAAAATTATTGGTTTTTGAAAATACCATATACAATGTCTGTCTGGAAAAAAAAGTCCAGCCATTGTTAACATACTGAGAAGAGTTTGCACAACAACTGCATAACCTGGCAGCCAAGGACAGTGACCTGGGATGCACATGTGTGAACAATGACAACTCACTGTACTAGTCAGTGAGGGCAGCAGACGCCATCGAAGAAGCAAGTGTACTGTGTGGCTGTCGAATTCAAAATGACTGAGCAAGCAGAGCTACAAATCTGCATCAAATTTTGAGTTAAGCTTGAACATCCCTCCACAGAAACTATCTGGATGATTCAGAGGGCTTTCATGGATGATGCAATGAGCGCAGCACCAATAAAAGTGGGCTTGAGAGTCTGTTGAAAGTGATCCACACTCTAGAAGGCCTGCAACAGGCAGAACACCTGAGAATGTTGAACGTGTGCAGGGAGCAATCAACAAAAGATTGGCTACTGACAGTGTGAGAACTAGAAGCTGATCTGGGGATTCCAAAAACTACTGTGTCTGAGATTTTCATGCAGGACCTTGGCATGAATCATGTTGTGGCAAAAACTGTCCTGCCCTTCTGCTAACCGAGCAGAAGAAACATTGTGCTACCATTGCTAATGACTTGATTCAAACTGCTACCAATGAACCAGATTTCTTGAAGAAGGTTATAACCAGAGATGAATCATGGTGTCTATGGTTATAATCCAGAAACAAAGGCTCAGTCATCCCAATGGAAGTCACCTGGTCCTCCATGCCCAAAGAAGGCATGACAAAGTCACAGCAAGATCAAGACCATGTTCACTGTGTTTTTTTATTGGGAAGGTGTTGTCCATCAAAAGTATCCCTCTCCAGGCCAAACAATTAATAAGGAGTGCTATCTCAATGTTATTTGTCAGTTCAGAGATGCAATATGACAAAAACAACCACAGCTATGGGCAACTGATGATTGACAGCTTCATCAAGACAATACGCCTGCTCATGCATCACGTCTCATGCAGTGTTTTTTGATGAAACATCAAATCACCCAGGTGACTCAGCCCACTACATCCCAGATTTGGCACCCTGTGACTTCTGGCTTTTCCCAAAACTCCAATCACCTTTGAAAGGGGAGAGATTGCAGACCGTCGATGAAATGCAGGGTAATGTAACAGGGCAGCTGATGGCAATTCCAATAAAGGATTTTGAGGAGTGTTTTGAGAAATGGAAGAGACTCTGGGAGAACTGTGTGAGGTCCCAAGGTGCCTACTTTGAATGGGATTGAGACATCATTGTCCTGTGTACAATGTTTCTTATATCTTATATCTCCTTCAATAAATGTCTCCTTTTTTAATATTACATGACTGGATAGTCTGGACAGACCTCATACATATAAATACGCATACACACATCAGTTTATTTCTATAAGAAAGGACAAAAGAAAGATTGTCTTCCCTCTTCCACTTCCCTTCCAATTAAAAGAGATGGACCTCTGTCACATGGAAGGCTGGGAGCTAAAAAAGGAAGTAGTTTTTCCACTACGGCTGTTTCCCTTGTTCCTTCAGAAGAGTCAAGGCTAGAAGGCTAAAGAAAGTCAATCTTCCTATTGCTGTGTGTCCTTCTATCCTGTGATAGCCTTTCTGCACGTTACTAGATCCCGTCCACAATGCTATGAATAATCCCTTTAACAAATTCTCCTCCCCTGTGTCATCTGTTCTAGGTGAGAACCTTGGCAGATACAGTAAGAAACACCAGAAATAGTCCCGGGAAAAAAACTTTCAAATGGAATTCTGAAAATGGGCTGTTCATATTTTTGAGGGGTGTACAATAAGCCACTTTGCTGTGGGACAGGGGTACAATGTACAGGGTAGGGTGGTATGTCATGGTTACTCAAACTCTCCCTAGCGACAACATGGGATGGGATAGATGCAGGTAGGAGACACGATCCAAGAGATTGTGTGGCCACGACACACAGCAGCTATGACAGAATTAGCAATAAGAACAAAAATGACGTCAGCTGGCTGCTTCTGAGAGCTGTAGAGGATGCACAAGGGTAAAAAGAGAAATTGAAAACCAAGACTTTTCAGTTTAGAAAACAAGTGGAAAATGAGAAAATCTCCATGGCAACTTTGAAGGAACACCATCTTCTATAGTCTTGGGTTGATTATGGCTCAACACCCATATTCAACACCCACCATGCCCAACCCAGGATATGATTTTAAGTGTTGAAGAGTGGCATCCACCTCCCATCACCCTGGTACTTACAGGATGACTGATCCGCTACCATTTCATCCCATACCACACTGTCTCAGATCGGGGGA
Source organism: Tonatia bakeri (assembly GCA_004024845.1). Taxonomy (NCBI): domain Eukaryota; kingdom Metazoa; phylum Chordata; class Mammalia; order Chiroptera; family Phyllostomidae; genus Tonatia; species Tonatia bakeri. Next base: position 13,092 of record PVIA01016125.1, on the reverse strand, counting down.
CACCTTTTATAGCAAAGGAACTTCAACAATAGATGACTCCCACATAAATCACAGGACTCAACACAAGCTCCAGCCTCTGAAGCCAGCTGAGAGACATTGCCTTTCCAAGTTAAGTACAGTACAGCCAAACATGGTGTGTTCCTTTAGCCAGCAGTCAATACATTGTGCAGAAATCTATGTGTCCAAAACCAAAGGGGGAGGTAAAAACGTCCCCCTCACTGTTATACTAAAGAATAATATACTTGCCCTGGCTGGCATAGCTCAGTGGATTGAGCGCAGGCTGTGAATCAAAGCATCGCAGGTTCGATTCCCAGTCAGGGCACATGCCTAGGTTGCAGGCCACAGCCCCCAGCAACCGCACATTGATGTTTCTCTCTCTCTCTCTTTCTCCCTCCCTTCCCTCTCTAAAAATAAAATAAAATAAAAAAGAATAATATACTTGAATTCCTTTGTTTCTTTGTCTGAAGACCCTGCAGTTGAAGGGGTTTGAAAGTCCTACTGTGCAAGACAGCAATATTGCCACCAAAGAGTACAGTCAGGTGCTGACAGAGTTGAACAATGAGGCAACTCATAGCCATTCCGAGGTCCTTGTGTGCTGGACGAAGTAAGAAGAGAAGGATGTCAAGGAGACGGGGTTTATCAGCAAGGGGAAACTGAGCTACTGCTAGGCCGTGGTGGGGAGGAGCAAGTACAAATAAAACTGCATGTGGAATCCAGAGGATCACGTGGAATGCCTCTGTGTGCACCCCTGTCTGGCAGTCCCGCTCAGTGAGGAACCGAGATAACTCCAGGATGAGCAGGAGCACAGATTCAGAGAATTCCTTTTATTTTGTTTTAGGAGTGAAGGTTTGACTCATCCCCCCTGAAAAGAAAGTCATTAAGTGGTGATAGACAGTGAGTGAAACTCAGAAGAGGTGAGAAAAATAAAGTTCTGATTATTGGATTGTCTTTGTGATGAGCTACATAAATGGGGGTGCTACCAAAAACGTCTGTTGCTATTACTGCCCCCCTTTTTATTGCAGTACCTTATATTAATAGCAATGACATAGCTAACATTTTAGACTTACAGATGGTAACATGTTCTAATTGCTGTTTCCTCAAGATGTTACATTACTTAATCAGACATGGGAATTCACTGCTGAGTGCAAGAATCCTCCACCCATATAAAAACCAAGAGTAGATGTAAAAGACAAAAGAGATAGATTATACTACACGTCTTCTATTAATCTACCCGGCAGTGGGCACCAGCTGGAGATGGGAGGCAGGAGGAGAGGTGGCCCTATGCTACAGCTCCCTCCCTGCTGGGTCATCTCCAGCCGGCCCTCCACCAAAGCAAGCTCCTCTCCAGGTGGCTGCTGTCCCCGGGTCTCCTCAAGCAGAGGGGAGGTAGAGTCCCTCGCTGTTGCTAAGTCTGATTTTCCTAAACACTGCCCTCCTCTTTGTAATCTTCATTAACTTTCCTCAATTTCTCTGTTTCATTGAAAAAGTCAGCTAAAGGTAAAGGCATGAAATAGTTATATACTCTAAACATACTATTTTAACTTCAAAACACAAAAGATTTTCCAATTGTTTAGAATAAGTTTATTACTTTGTTTTCCATTATCCTTCTTGCATAAACTACACTCACAATGCACTATTTAATTGTGCCTGGTTTCAGGGTTTTAAGGTAGGATAAGAACATCTTATTGTACAAGAACATTTGTGAAAAAATATCTAAATGCTGAACTCTAGGTCTTTCTTACTCTGTTACTCTTTTCTACCTTTAAATCAACAGGAAAAAATTTTAATGATATCCTACAACAAATCTTTCCAATGCATTCAGTGTGACTTGTACAGAAACAACTCTACAGTCTTATATGAGTTTCTTTTATCTGGCATAGTGTATGACTAAAATACACAAAATAACATGTCCCATTTACCCAATACGTTTCAGAACAAAATCCGTGGACCAAGATAAGCATACAACTCTACAGGTAGGAGGAAAAACAGAAGATGCAGCCTACCAGACACAGTGGTTTACATTCCTATGGGAATCAATGAAAATGGTTCTCTGAGGAATGGTGAACATCAGTGAAGCCAACACATCAGTTAAGCAGAGGCTGGTTAAGAGATTTACCATATTTTGCCGTGCATAATGCGCTTTCGTGGATAATGTGCACCCACATTTTTGGCCCAAACTTTCAGGAAAAAAAATCTTTCACTTAAATTTTATAATTCGATTTTTTATTTATGTATATTTAGAAACAAAACCGATTATTGTATCTCAGGGTATTATTTTGCATACAAATATCATTAGTGCTTTCTAGAGTTATGTTTTTAATGCATAAGCATAAATAAAATTAAAAACATTTATTGCAGGAACAAAGTTAAAAGACACATGGATAAAAACTAGGGGGAGGGTGGTAATGGGAGGGAAGATGGGAGGGGGATGGGTGGGCTTGATTGGGAGTAAAGGGGAGAAAACTGTACTTAAACAATCATTAAAATAAAAATAAAAATAAAAAAAAAAGAAGGGACAGGGCAAATAACAATATATATTGATGACAACACAGCTAGGTTTTTCAATAAGTGAAAGGAATTCAAACAGGGAAAGAGGTTAAGCTAGGATTATCCCAGGAGTGTTGGTGTCAGAGTGAACTCAAAACTTAAAAAAAAAAAAAATTAAAAACATTTATATAGATACAGAATTAGTACCCATGTATAATGCGCATCCTAATTTTTCCCTCAAAATTTGTGCAAAAAGTGCATGTTACACATGGCAAAATATGGTACTTTAAGTGCCTCCATGGAAGGGGATGAGCCTGGGAAGAGAGTGCAGAGTGTGACCCAAAGGGGCCAGGGCAGAATCACAAGGAACACCACCGTTCAAGACGGTCACGAGAAGGAGCTGAGAAAGAAGACTAAGGAAGCAAGGTCTGAAATATTGGAGACCTACCAGGAATTACTTGTTACATAAAAGGGCATCCTTCATATTCTAGTGCCATTAATTCACAAATTATTTTTTATTTATCTTAGCTTGGCTGTGTCCTGCTGACATGTGCGGGAGTCTGCTTCTCAGGGAGCGTGGTGTTTGGGGATGTGCACAGGGTCGTAAATTAAAGAGCTGTGGCTGTGAATTCTGCCTCTGCCTCTGATATGTCACAATGACCCTGTGTCTCCGAGCCTTTCACTGCAAATGTGAATAATTATAACTTAAGACAGCAGCCCTGAGGATTATGTGAGGTGTCTTCCACAAAACTTACTATTCGTAAGCACGCAGTAAATGTGCATTTCCTTCTTTCCTCTTCAGGATACTATCTCTAGGATAACACTGTAAAGTGGCTGAATACTGAGAAGGAATTCCAAGCCATCCTTTCACAACATACATGTGAATTGTTGGCTCTTCTTTGCTTTATTCTTAATCAGGGCCACTTATCAACAATTTCTCTACAACTGAAGGAAAATGTTCTGCATCACAGCCTCGAATACATGCTCTGTGATTTCCTGATTTTATTGATTTTATTTCATACTTCTTTAGTCATATTTCTCAATTGAGATGTTCTTCCGTGCCATGTCATTCCGATAGCTTATCTGAGCCCCTGTGGTAATCCAACAACCCGAGTTAAAACCCAGTTCTCTCCAGCAGGGCACCTTCCTGCGAGGGGTACAGAGAGCTCACGTAGGTGTCCATGAAGGTATCCGCTACCAAAACAGCGCTTCTCCCAAGGGTGCAGTGGAACTAACTGTACTCTGGTTAGCATTACATGCTCTGAGAATAGGTTAAAATATGGAAAGAGTGCATTAATAAATGGGTAAAATGTGATCTAACAGCTAATTTCAGGCATAACACATACATAAATTGTGGAAGGAAGATATAAAATGGCAATTTTCTTTCTCTGTCTTCTATATTATTATAAATCCAAGACTCTAAGCCCCTCCTATTCACGATTCGCTCACAGTGTTACACTGGTCTACTGATCTGATCTGCAAGATTCAGGCTGTCAAATCCGACCAGCTCCAGAGGCAACAGTGTGGCAAGATGCAGCTGTAGTCAACATTAGCAATGTAGTCCAGGTGAAAAATTCAGGGGTTTAGCTACTGAACTGTGCCAGGAAAGAATTTCTATTCCATTATTATTGTCCTTTAAGAAAAACCGGTAATTAGTGCATGATGATTAGTTTTTATCACAACAGATCCTGAGATTTATCATACTTCAAACTCTTTTGAAATTCTTATTTAAAGAATTCCAAATGGACAACTCATGCTCAGATGCTTACTTCTGATGTAATGAATGGGATTAATAAACTCCCCAACCACTACCCCCCCAGTAATGGGCATTACAGCTTTATAATGATATTCAAAAGAAGGTCAGAGTAAATCATTTGAAGAATAATTTCAATGACATTTTGAAATTATTTTCAAAATAATATTTCATCAGTTAAATATTCAATCCTGCCTTTTAATTATACTGATTTTAAAAATCTAAAAATAAACTTGAGTGTTTCACATGTGTGTATGTGTGTAAAATCTTGTTATTACAGATTTTTAAAAATTGAGATACCAAGATGATTAAAGAATAAAAAAATGTGTGTATGAGAAAATTTTCTAATTTAAATTGAAATAATTTCATATATCTCATTAGCAATTCCTTTATGAGCACAGATTTCATGCTCTGTGATTATTTAATCTCACCATAACTATGAGGCCAAACAGATGCATTCTTGGCAATCATCCAGGGCTGGACATCAGTTTGGGGTCTAGAAACTCCATAGACAGAGTTTTCCACCATGCATGTACTTTTGCTTCCACCAAATCAACCAGAATTCTAAGCAAAGGTCATTTTTTTAAAGAATTATTTAATTACCCTCTAGAAAAGCTTCTAAACACATGTACTGAATAATTAAATGAAAAGTACAACAATTTACAGGTGTATGGTGCTGACGGGAGTTTCGTCTGGGACCTGGAAGAATCCCTTACTCAGGCCAGTTGGGTCAGCACTCTTACACTCTGCTGGAACCTTGGCTGACTCCACGTGCCACTGACACAGGCGCTTGCTCTTGTGCTTTAGCTTCCATTAACTTGAAATTGCCTCTTTTCTGCACCTCTCCTTTCCCACACTTTCCGCGTGCTCTCCTGTGCTTTTCTTGCTTCTTTGCTCAGCTCCTGAAATCTACTGTGAATAATTTATTTCAGGAACACTGCGTGCACCGGCTGGTTTTCTTTGCTGAGGTTTCTCCAACACAAAATTCACCATTTGTGTTTTTTATTTGCTTTTAATCCTTACCTAACAATATGTTTTTATTGAATTTTAAAGAGAGAGGAAGGGAGAGAGAGAAACATCAACGTAATAGAGAAACATCAATCGGTTGCCTCCCAAGTGCACCCTGACCAGGGACCAAACCCTCAATCTGGGCCTGTGCCCTCACTGAGAATCAAGCCTTCAACCTGTCGGTGTACAGGATGCTGCTGCAACCCATGAAGCCACCCAGCTAGGGTCACCATTTGTTTTTATGAAAGCATCCAAATTAAAGTCTCTGTACTTCTTGAAAGCCCAGTCCTCTGCACTCTGTCCCTGACCAACAGCATTCCTGCGTGGTGAGAAGAAACCATTTTCTTCAGGATGCTACGGTTTAGAGCAGAAAGTCAGGAGCAGGGTCACCTGTCTTCACCTACTGTCCAAGGGAAAAAATACCCTTCCAAAAAAACCCTCTTTCCATGGCACATTCATTTTCCACACTAAAGTGGGATATCAGAAATCACAGGAGCCTGACATAGTTGCCGCCTTGACCTTTTAAGAGTTCATGCCTGAAACATGTATTTGACTATCACCAAGATATGATAAAACTTTTCATTTGAACTGACAAAATGGTGAAATGTGGACTCAGTACTCTTAAACAACTTTGCATTTTTATTTACCTACCGTTTTCTAAAGCTACTGGATTGATTTCTACCATGAGTGACATTTACATTTTGTGACAGAACTCTGGCCACTGCTGTTCTGTTCAGCATTTTTATTGATTTCTTGAATTAGGATACAGAAAGAATACTTACTACCAAGGAAATACAAGAAAAAGTAGCTTAAAATTTATGTTATAAACTGCATCTACTAAAATAAGTTTTTGAGATAGGTTTATGTAAAAAATTACAGCTAGTAGGCAATCAGCTATTTCTCCACTTTTGTTGATTTCCAAAATTTTACATTACCTTTAAAGACCAGTTCTTGTTGCTAACAATTGTTGAGCAATGAACTACGTTACTCAAGGAGTATGTTTTGACAATCACCTATAGCTCTGAAATCAGACTGCTTGAGTATGGATGTATGGATTATGGGATCCATTCTCACCAGCTGTGTGACTTTATTTAAGTTATTTAACCTCTCTGTGCCTTGAGTGATATACTAGTATCTATCTTCTATGGTTCCTGGAAGAAATAAATAACATAATGCATGCAAATCATTTAAGCAATGCCTGCCAGATGGTTTGTGCTCAGTAAGTCCCAGGAATTACTATTATCTTTTCTAAATAGATTTGCAAATAGGAGATGTTTTCTTCTACATTCAAGCTTAAATTTTATCTTCAATAAAAGTGATGTAGTAAGATAAATCCTCAGTTACCTTAAACTCATTTCACATTTGTGTTTGAATGTTGGTTTATGCATTCACACAGTAGTAAGGACTTGGGAGATATCCTTGAATGTGACGGCCCACACTTTAGCACTGTGAAGAGAAATAAGCAGTTCAAAAGAAAATTAGATTAAATCCTTAAATTAAATTCCAGATTAAAAAAAGATCCTAGTAGAAAATGTATCAGTATGGCTTGCTATTAAGATCTAATATTTTCCCAGTTGTGTAGTAATGGGGGTTGGGGGAAGCTTCCCTCAGGCACTCTCATGAAAAGATTTGGATAAACAGCTTAAATAGACAGTGTGCGAAGCTGCCTCGGTAACATCAAAATTACCTCCAACTTAATTCTACCCATTCAAAGAAAGAAATTACTTTATTTCTAAGCTAATACGAGGTTCCTTTGTAATGTAATAATTGGCAGACAATATTATTTAGCTTGATATGCAATAATCCTAAATGTACTTTGAGGGTTATTAAATTGGTGGGATCATTAAGACCATGGATAATAAGAAGAGACAATTGTTTTATTTTTTCTCATGCTTTCCTCTGTGACTTGAATTTCCAGATTTTATTTACAAAGTGACTTTTGTATTGAAAATAAAAAATTATGGTTTTTACCCCAAAAGACTGTGAAGCAAAGTTAATATAGTAAAATTAAAAAGTGAACCAGAGTAAGATATTTGATTTCCATTTCATCCACTTCTTATCCTTCCTATACAAGAGGAGAAAAATGAATATTTACCTTGAATATCAGAGAGTTTGACATGTTCTTACCTAAATATGTCTTCAGGAGAACATTTTCAAAATTCCATATAAACCTCTCCCTATGGACACTTTTCTAAGGGTTATTTTTAACTAAACCTACAAGCTCTGTGAGAGGGAGACACTTTGCCTTTCTAGGAAGCACTCAGCTCACACGAAATAGCTCATCTTGAAAACAACGAGCTGTGCTGCTAAACAATTTTAACAAAGGTAGATGGGGGACATTAAAATTATAAAGAATACTGAATATAAATATGCTCTATAAGTACAAAGTGAGAACGATATTTTAGAAGCAAGAACTTATCTCTGATCCTAAAGAGAACAAAAGGAAACCCAAGAAGAGTCCTTTTAACTTGAGACTCATACGTGCAGCCCTACAAAAACACATACATACACGCAGATTACCCTTCATCAGGTCATCAGGTCATCTCAGTGGCTCATTTCACATCACATGCCTTAAATATTATGCACTGTCTCCACTCCACCACTGTTAATTTCTCTACATTACTGCAAACTGAGTTTTTATCATTTATGCATATGATTCTCATCATTCTACTATAACTTCTTTCAGGGAAAGCAATGTCTTCCTGCCCCAATTAATGTCTTTTTCCTCTTCTCCCTCTTTATTCTATTTGTCCTCTCAGCACAAAAACATTATAAATGCTGCTTCTTCCTTGGTTATACCCTGTTCCTGGTCTCCCTTACACACAGAGAGAAGTCTTTATAGTTCTTTGTAGATCACTTGCTAAATCCACTTGTTAGTCCTGCTCTGGGCCCAAGTAACCCAGAAGGAGTGTGGTGAACCAGCACTGGTATGAAAACACAAGGATGTGTTTTCAAAAGGAAGAAACTAGAATGTTGGTATCAAAAAATACTGCTTTTTTTTCTCAGCAAAGGGGAATTCTCAAGAGTAACACTTTCTATGAGGACCAAGTTCATTTTTATACACACTGGAACAATGACTTGGCTGCACCGCCATCTTCTTCCCTGTCTCTCTCCTCCTACTACAGGAGACCTGCCTTCCCACTTGTTTCCCTTTCTGCTCACCCGGCCCCAGCCTACTTCTCCCCTGGGCCCTCCTCGGCAGCAGCCCCTACGCCTTCTGCTGACTCTCTTACTGAGCCTGTAAGTCTCTGATTTTCTGTGGCTTCTTCTGGGGAACTTCCTAGCCAGTCCATGTTGATTCATGCTGCTTTTCAATGCTACACCAATACCCCATATGCATTTCTATGGTTGTAGTCACCAGATTTTATTAAAGCTCTCAGATTCCATGTCGGTTTATCCCCCTCTGTGAGCTCCAGAGGGTAATGGTGGTCTCCTATTTAGTTTTTTTGTCCATTGGCCTGAACATAACGTTTGACCTATAATAAATGGTCAGTAAATATCAGAATCCATAAATATATAAATAAATGAACAAATACTGAATTTAAGATTCCTGATGATACTATCCTAAAATTCATCATCAATGAGATTAAGTTTAGTAAACACATAATACATTTTTTGGACTTCAAAAATTGTCCACCATAATCTTATTAATGTGTACTTCTATCTTTTTACTATGACTACTAATTAATCAACTTTACACATTGATATTCTTTGGAGTGGTTTACTGCATACAGCATGTCATTTTGTTTACAGAGTCTCGAAGAAAGATACTGTGAACAAGGTCATACATCCCTTCCCTGAGAGGGTTTGATAAATCTGAGTGCTCGCAGGACAGAGATGTTATAAAACATCAGTGGAGGTGGAATGATGGATTCAAATGAAGGGCAAGATCAATTTCAAATCAGCTAGACAGCAAATTTCAACAACATGTTCTGTTATGTCAACTCAAGTGCCATTAGAAAAAGAAGGGTGATTTTCAACTTTTGTTTTATTGCTGAAAAACTCAATTTTTTTTAATCCAGTATGGTAACTTAGGCAAAGTAATCCCATTTATCTCAACAATTTTATCAAACAGGCTTGCGTCTGAGACTACTTTATAAAGTAGCAGTGTGGGTTACATTTGAAAAGATGAGAGATGCATGGACAACCCTCCTCATTACTGACATCACCACTAGGACACGATATTGGTAACTTACTAAAAATTCTATTATACAATAGAATTTTTCAGGGGCCCATTTTCAGGGAGCCTCAATTATTTTATCTCTTGAAAATATAGTGAATAATGTGAAAAAAGATATCAGATAAAATAAAAATGGATGGTAGTCATAAGATTAAATTCCGCCTTCAAATATCTCCTTCTTTCCTTAGCTATGTCCTATAAAAGTTGTTTCCTCAGGCAAAAAGACCAGTTTGGTCAATGTAGGCATCAGAGTGTAAGGACTTTTAAACAAAAAATGTGTTGGTGCCTTAGTCATCTAAAAGACTGACTCAAATTTCATATTTTTGTTCTTTTTGCTGAGATAGTTGAACAAAACTTGTGCATCTCACACTGAAATTGGTAATTTGTATCCAGTCCACTACAGAACCTGAACAGGGACCAGGAGACAGAACTGGGAACATTTCATTATCAGAAGGAAGAAGAGCGCTATGCTCAGCATGACTCAAAGAAAAGTTTGTTTCATACTTAGTATGGAGGCTTATATTTATAATTACTAGAGCAGTTTTCGCCAACTTAATCATTTAAAGGATGCTGTTTTATCATATTGTCCTAATCATTTAAAGACTGCTATCTTGTCATAAATTGCATTTCCTTAGGAGCAGTAACATATGGGCCCTTAAGAATTTCTCTTTTGAACCAGATGAATACATTATTGTGTAGTGATGAACATTAAATCATGATTTTATGTCTTTTCATATTCTATAAAAGAAGACAGACCTTAGAGGAAAAGAAATGAAAAAGAAAGGATTGATTAGGTATAAAATTCACAGTGACTATATGTATCATGACTAGAACATATTCATTAAATGTAACTGTGGCATAATTTGTTTCTTAATGAAGTAATAGAGGAATGCACTGTTGAAAGAATATTGGGTGAGATGGGAATGTTATTCAGGTTATCCTCACAATCAAAGAGACAGAACTTCTCTACCCGAGAGAATCACAGCTCTGTAACAGACTCAAATACAAAATTACCAAAATAATATTATGACTTTTTTTCACCAGTTGCAAAAAAATGACTGATTTGTTTAATTTCAGCAAAATAACCACTCTTAATGTTTGTATTCCCCTTTTGTAAACAGGTAGAGCTGTAGCATATAATTCACCAAACCGAATGGAGTGAATCGCAAACTACACCGATATTGTTAAAGATAAAAAACTGTTATATCTCAGTGAATAACAGAGAAGCTGCATCATCCATACAGTTATACTGGCACATAAGCGTTAGCACAGTTATGTGGGTAATGAATTTCCTTTTATTTCTTTAAAAACAAAACAAAAATCTAGAATTGTGTATAAAAAGGACTTTCTTTTTTAGTTGTATAGAAGCTCTTATGAAATACGATTCTGTCTACTTTTCTAAAAAAACCTTATGGTTGCAAAGGTTTTATTAAAAAGATTTTTAACAAACAGAAAATTTCAAAAAATAAAAATCATTCTAAAATCTCAGTATCCAGATACTATTACTGCTGTCAGAGATATGTATACACAATGCTAAGCACATTTTTAAAATGGTATGACAGTAATGCACTACAACAAATAACTTGCAGCTAACTTTTTTCCACTTAATATTATTATATAATGTCCTTATTATAAAATGAATACAAATAGTTCCACCTGCTTTTTTTAAAATTGCTAGAGTGATAGACATAGTAATTCATTTGACTACTGTCCTCTTAACGGACCTTTTAGATCAGCTCAATATATTGTTACCACTGACAATGTTACAATAGGTATCTTCCTATATGCTCATACTGTACGTGCATTTTAAATTTTGAGAAATTATCAAATTAGCCAAGTGTATGGGATTATTTTTCTCCACATTTTGTCATCACTGAGAATCTTAACCACTCTAATCTTTGCAAATTTGATATGCAAAATCAGTGCCATGGTTTTCATCTACTTTTATTGTTAGGGACATCAAATGGTCTTTTAAGGTAATGTTAGGATTCCTCCGCCCAGTTGTCTATTGGTCTGGTCATCATCTGCTTATTTTTAAGTACGTTAGATTTATGTATTACATATCATTAATGGAGTTCATGAAAACCTATGAGGAAAAGCACTGTTGTGCACCGAATGTATATCTCCCTGCAAAATTTATGTCTGGAAGCCCTAAATCCAGTGTGACTGCATTTGGAGTAAAGAAATGATTGGGGTTAAATGAGGTCCTAAGGATGGGCTCTGATTCAATACCACTGATGTCCAGTTAAGAGACGCCGGGTCCATTGCCCCCTGCACACACGCGCTGAGGTCAGGCCGTGTGAGGACACAGCGAGGAGGCAGCTGTCTGCAAGCCAAGAAGAGGCCCTGCACTGAAGACCAGATTAACCAGAACCTTCGTGTTGGATTTCTAGCCTCCAGAACTGTGGGAAAATAAATCTCTATCATCTAAGCCACCTAGTCTACCATATTTTGACCAGTATTTGATATTTTGGATCATAATTCAGTCAAAATTGGTGAGCATATTAGCTTTCTGTGCTGCATAACAAACTACCACAAACATAGCAGTTTTAAACTACACTCAGGTATCATCATGTATTATCACGGTCTCCACAGGTCAGAAGTTCAGTCACAGCCTATCTGGGTTCTCTGCTTGAGGATCTCTCAGTCTAAAATCCAGGTGTCCTCCAGGACTGTAGTGTCCTCAGACACCTGAATGGAGAAGCCATGCTTCCAAACAGTCTCAGGATGTGCGCATAATTCATTTTCTTGTAGTTATAAGACTGAGGTTTTTTTTCCTTTCTGTTACCCAAGGGTCATTCGAAGCTGCTACAGGCCACCCTGGTTCCCTGTTCCATGGCCCTCTCCACAGGACCACTCACAGTATGGTGTCTTCATTCTTCAAAACAGCGATGCAGAAAAGAGTTTCTCATTTCAGGGAGAGCTCCGTTCCTGCTTTAAGGGTCTTCATTTTTTTTGTAAAGTCCCCATCCAAGGACACTTGTTTTTCATTGCTTTGAGAGAGAGAGGAAAGGAGAGAAGAAGGGAGACAGAGAAACACTGACGTGAGAAACATTGATTGGCTGCCTCCTGGCACTCTTACATGCCTGGAGCAGGACCCACAATCTGGATAGATGTCCTGACTGGGAATTGAACCGGAAACCCTATGGTTACAGGATGACACTCCAACCAACTGAGCCACACCAGCCACAGCAAGGGTCTTCATTTGATTAAGCCGGATCCACCCAGGAACATCTCTCTTGATTAACTCGAAATCAACTGATTTGACACCTTACCTGCATCTGTAACAATCCCTTCACCTTTTCCATATTCTCAAGGACAGAAGCGACACACAAGGCCCACCCTGACTCAAAGGGAGAATTACACAGGGTGTGGACACGAGAAAGGGGGAGCGGGAATCATGGAGTATGTCCTTCAGTCTGATCATCAGAGTGAATATCTTGTGTTTTCCTTTCACTCTGAAATCAATGTCTTTTTTCACTAACTTTTGACAATCTGTGCTACAGAACTCTAGGCACAGTGAAGATGGTCATCCAGGAGCTATGGGAGACGAACAGGAAGAGGCCAGCAACAGGAAATGAGAGGCGACTGGAGAATGGGAGAGTCACGCATGCAGTGCTGAATAGAAGAGCTATGCTAAATGACTTCATGTGAAAGAAAAGGC
>PVIA01016124.1:0-20119 GCA_004024845.1 Tonatia bakeri | reverse complement strand
GGATGAATAGGGGTGGGAGCAAGAGGCGCGAAGAACGGCAGCAAGACAAAGGATTCTGATCAAGCTGCAAACTTTTATTTAAATGGCGGGGGTTATATAGGGACGGGAAAAGGGAAGCTGCTCTGATAGGCTGCTCCATGCGTGTTCACCTCCTGCCCTTGTTAGTGATTGGTCAGTTAGGTGCGTGATCAGTACCTTCATTGGTCGCTGGTTCGTGTGCTCTGCGGATGCCCCCAGGGGGCAATGCTGGTGGCTCAGACCGCAATATGCTGTCTTGCTGACGGCATCAGCAAGCTAAGGCCCCAACATGAGGTATGACATGCAAAATTATTACAATTTTGGCCAGTGGGGGGGGGGGTTCTTAAAATTGCTCCCATGTCCTTCTCACATGACCCAAAAATCATTCAAAATTTTTTTTCTGGTACAACAAAATTTTTCAGACTCATCTTATCCCTTTGTGCCTCAGACATGGAATCATTCATTTGTTCAAGGAGCCTTGGTTCCTTTTAGTGGAAAAACAGTGTCAGAGACCAGAATCTGAGCACTAGGGGGCACTGTGGGGGTTTCATTGCTCTTGAGTCATTTTAATGAACAGAACTGGAAAAGATTTGTTCATTTTCTTGTTTCATATTGACATTTCCAAATCTTTCCTTATGGTACAGAATTCCTAACTAAATTTTTTATTCCTAACACAATAAATACAATTACTCATACAATATTAAAAAAAACAGTAAGTTCAAGATTTTTAGTACAGTTCCTTTTGTTCTTATCTGTATCCCACTAAAAAAGGGCAGTCGATTTCTTTATTTTAAAATCACTCTTAGCTTCTCATTCTGTGTGGTTAAATAAGAATTTTTCTGATAATTTCATTCAATTATCTGTTTGCTTTCAATCTGCAGGCCTTGACTTTCAGCATTTGATAGTTCTTAGTTTTTAGAAAGTGAAGGCCTCTACTACTATTTTCCTGGTGAAGTTAAAGGCAAGGGAAGGGTTCACTTACCTATCTATTTGAAGATGAGGGTAAACATCAGATGCTCAGTTTACAAGGTTCTGCTTCATATATAATGGTGCAAAATTCATGTATATGATTTTTGGCTGAATAAACCAATTCTGACTCCTACTGTTTAAATTATAGTAGAACTTCACATTTTCAAAATTTTTAGCTGTACTGAATTCTTCCTTTATCTTAAAACTACTTAATTTCTTCCTTTCCTTTCTGAGCTACATGTTCTTCTCCTTTTTATAATATTGAAACATTTTTCTTAAAGTTAAATATATGTATTGCTAACCAAAGTTTGCAGTTTATAAAATCATTTTTCCAATTAGTATTATTTTAATGCCATAATATTCATTATCTTTAAATTTTCTACTGTGGGTCAAGATGATACCTAGAGTATAAAAAGGTAAAAGGATTAAGCCTACAACAGCATGGTGGTTAACAGAGGAAAAGTGGGGTAGGGGGAGATAGAAGAGGGTAAAGGGGGGGTTAAATGGTGATAGAAGGAGACTTGACGGGGTCGTAAACACACAATACAATATACAGATGCTGTATTATAGAATTGTATACCTAAAGGCTATATAATTTTATTAATCAACGTCCCCCAGCAAATCCTTTTTTACTTTTATTTTTATGTTTTACAGTTGTTCCAACTGTTTCCTCCTTCACCCACCTCCACCTGGCCCGGTCCCCACTTCCATAGTCAATTCCCACCATGTTGTCCATGTCCATAGGTCCTTCATCTATGTTCCTTGCTTGACTAATCCCTTCACCTTCTTTCTTTCTTTTTTTATTAAAATATTTTTATTTATTTATTATTATTTATTTATTTTTAGAGAGGGAAGGGAGGGAGAAAGAGAGAGAGACAGAAACATCAATGTGCAGTTGCTGGGGGCTGTGGCCTGAAACCCAGGCATGTGCCCTGACTGGGAATCGAACCTGCGATGCTTTGGTTCGCAGCCCGCGCTCAATCCACTGAGCTACGCCAGCCAGGGCCTTCACCTTCTTTCAAACAGTTCCCCCTCCTCCCCACTTACTACTGTCAGTCTATTGCATGAGTCTATGCCTGGTTCTATTTTGCTCATTAGTTTATTTTGTTCATTAGATTCCTCCTATAGGTGAGATCACATGGTATTTGTCTTTTACTGACTAGCTTATTTCACTTAGCATGATGGTGTTCAGTTCCATTCATGCTGTTGCAAAAGGTAGGAATCCCTCCTTTTTCTGCTGCACAGTATTCCATTGTGTAAATGTACCACAGTTTTTTAATCCACTCATCTACTGATGGGTGCTTAGACTTTTTCCGACTCCTGGCTATTGTTATTCACCCAGTAAATTCAATAAAAATTTAAAAAATAGAATTCCATATGGTTCTGAAGGTTTTTGCCCCAAACCCTCTTTAGATTCATGGCTCACAATTCAGATTTTACTTTGTATATATTACAAATATGCTTATTTAATTGTATACATTCCTGTTGTATAATTTTAGTTTCCTAGAGGCTTTTGGATAAATAATACCTTAATGCTATATGAATTCAAATTATTAAAAGACAATTAAAATGTGAGAAAATATAACCAGAGTATATAAAAATAAAATGTAGTAATTAGTGGAAATGTGTTGTTAAAATTTACTGTACATTTGAAACATTTCCAGGTATCTGTGTCTGCTAGAATTGATGAGACCAGTTTAGAATTATAATAATTTCCACTGAATCACAAGGTTTATATTTTATTTACATAAATCTCTAGATATTTTCATTTCAGTGCAGCAGTTCAGATCTTTTCATAGGACAAACATATCATGCCCCCATTCCCAATTTTGCTTTTTGTAATGCTGCATGAAATTACATTCTTTAATACTAAGTAAACCAAAAAACATCCTATTTTTATTATAATGATGTAGTTTTTGATCACCTTTTGGAATTTAAAAGGTATTAAATACCAAATTCCCACATAAATTATATGTCCTTTAAAAAACAAGATAAAAAATGAATATTTTATACCAAAAAAAAGCTTCAAGGTAAACTGAGTCATTAATACAAGATTTTGTCCATGTGCTGTTGTCCATCTCTGTCTTTTCTGGCACTTCCTATTAGGGAATTGGTGTACTTATCTCTGTTGTCCCTTGGACTGAGGAGAAACCACAGGAAGTTCAACTAGTCTAGAGACAGAAGAGTACAACCCAATTATCTGAGGTCCTAATAGGGAATATTCACGATAAAACTACACTGACAGGCTAAATTATTACCCCAAATGGCCAAGACTTTCTGAGCTGAAAAGAACTGAGATATACAAGATTACTAGGCAGCAAAGAGGAGGTGAGGAGGAAGGATGAGGTCTTACTAGGTATGCGTTTGCCCTGCATCTTCTCAGCCATCCCCATCATTCATTGTGGATCTGTGCTGTACTTTCTTCTATAGGGTCTTGCTGTCTAACTGGCCTGCAACTTAAAAGTTGGGGCCTCTGGACTCCTCTATTTTGAAGACCCACAGATCTCATTCTCTGGCGTCTTGCTGCTGCCTGGAAGCCAGGTAAGGAGCTGAGAGAAAAAGTGCCTCTCTCTCCTATTCTTATTTCCCCCAGCTGGGAAAAAAACCCGTTTCCCTTTGTAGTTCAAGCCAGAACAGTTTGTCTTTATAAGTGAATCCCCTTCTCCTAAGGGCTTCTGCTTTGGGAACTTAAAAGCCAGAATGATCAGCCAGCTAGCTCTGTTTTCCACTCTGCCACATCTCTCTTCTGAGACATGAGACAACAAGCACAAAGCAATTCCTTGCTTTAATGAAAGTAAGGGGAAAGGGAAAATGCCAGAGGAAATCCACTCTCACCTCCTAGATTGATAATAAAAAAATACTAACACAGTCACACATCCAACCAAGTCCAGGCTCTTAGGAAATGAAGGCTGTCAGAAGGGATTTCATATGGGCTCTGAAGATTCTGTAAGAAGTGTTAGAAGGAGTCCATCAGCTGGATATTTTAAGAAGAATTCATGAAGACAACTAGCTTCTAGATTTAGAAATTGTGTTTGGCATTGAATTACTTCAAAAGACCATTTATATCCTCTATTGGATTATTTTTGGGGGGAGGTTGGTAGAAAAATTGAAAGAGGATTCTCCAGGTACTGGAGAGTTTTTGAAAGAAAATAAACCAAGTTTTCAAATCTCACCCTACTTATCAGGTGACCTTGGAGGAGAGATAGGATGACCTGTATCTAACTAGTGGGGATGCCCACTCTTCCCTACTCTTCCTATTGTTTCCTCTAAAGCCCACTGTCAGATCATGTACCTAGAGAGAAGACAGGAAAATACCATTCTAGGAGAAAGTACCATTCTAGAAGACAGGAAAGTACAATTCTAGGTAGATAGGGAGAAATTTTTCTTTCCACTGTAAACCTTTTCTTTCAATTTTGTACTGAGGGATGGGTAGGTTAGTAGACTAGGGCCACATGATGCAGGTGAGTAGGCATTTGTAATAAATCCTGTGGCAGGGGAAGAGGCGTCATATTCCTAGAAAAGAATGTTCAGTACAGAATAGTACAGGGGAAGAGTGAGCCATGATTAGCTTGATGAGAATGTAGACACCTACTTGGCTGTGGAACTGAGCAGAGCACAGTACATTGCATGTCTCTTAAAAAATAATCCTTGTATGCCCAGGTATGGCCACATGCTGGAACAATAACAATAAGCTTAAAGTTATTGGATAAAAACAGAAGAAAAAATAATACACCCACAGTGCAGTGAGGCAGTAATGGCAACATTCCAAATATATTTGGGTAAGAAATAGATTCAAGAACACCTAGGCTAGTGAAGTTGCCAACTGACTAGATTCTTTTCTCATTTTCTCAGACAGCCTTCAGAAGACAGATCCTAATAAACCCATATTTTATACTTTATTCCAAAAGACAGAGATAGATTATCTCAGACTAGATATTGTACATAAAAAGAAAAAAAAAACTAATTAGGAGAGCTTGTTGGAGGTCTGGTAGTGACTTGTATGAATCTATTACTTATTCAAAAAAAAAAAAGGTTAAAGCAATACCACCGATTGGCACACAGAAGAAAACTGGAGAAAGCTCCTCCTGAAGCTTTTGGCTACTATGTGGGGAGTGGTGTTCAGACAGGCTTACTAGTCGAAAAGTTTGTTAAACTCAAAAATATTAGCAATGTATTTAGTAATTATGGAGCATGCTTATGCCAATGAGGCCAGATTTACAGATTAGCAATGAATTTTCATGATTTGATCATAATCCTGTAATGATATATAAGGGATGAAATTGTACATTGTTGTGACTGATCAGAGACACTTTGTTTTCTTATTAATTTTAAAGGTGTGCACGCATAGGTCAGGGAGAGGGAGGAAATTTATAGGAGTTCTAGGAATGTTCATGTAACAGATCCCTGGCTTATAATAAATTAACTAGAGCAAAAAACCTGCAACATTGTAAACTCAGCAGACGGGATTTCCAAGAACTGTTTAGTTTATGAAAGGATAAACTGAGTAAGAGGCCATCTACCTCCATATGTCACCCTCTACTAAGAGCCAGTCATTAAAGAATTTTGTTGATAATTAATATTTAACCAGTGTTAAGGCTTAGTAAGCTACTAAGGGTCAAAGACATATGTATATAGCTGTAAAAATGTCACCACAATCAAGATAATGAGCATATCCAACAGAAGAAACTTATTTATCTGAATTGCTTTTTAGCATTCACTGTCATTTAGTTGAGAGCATGTTCTCCCAGGGAGACAGAAAGCTAGATAAGTGTTTAGCAGAGAGAAAAGGTGAAAGAGTTGTAGGATGTGGCTCTGTTTAGGTCTTCCCTGGCCTTGAGAGTCATAGCATTGAGGGTATTAGGACCAGGAGATAGAGGATCAAAGATATACTTTATTTACTTCCAAATTTGGCTCTTCACTTCACCAGGAAACCTGGAACTAGAGAGATAAGTCCTTTACATTTTATGACACTTTCTAACTTTGTAATAAGCTTTGTTCTTGCCACTTCTGATTTTCATAGAACCCGGCAGAGTTATCAGGTTCATTTTATTATATTCATTTGGCAAATACATACCTGCATTTTTACCATCTTTCCTTTTTTGTTGGCTTACTCATGAGTAGGGAAGTGGTTCAAGGAATTAGGTAGATACTCAAAGAAATAAACTGCCAAGTGAAAACAAAGACAACATTTACTAATCTATCTGGATTGCATTTTTAAAACTGCTTTATTGAGGTGTGATTCATATAATATGACTGGACATATCAAAAAGTACTATTTGGTAAGTTTTGACATATGTATATAGCTGTAAAAATGTCACCACAATCAAGATAATGAGCATATCCAATGCCTCCAAAAGTTTCCTTATACACCATTGTAATATCTCCTTCCCTGTCTTCTCCTCTGCTGATCTTTCTTTCCCTCCCTCCCTCCCACCCTCCTTCCCTCCCTCCCTCCCTCCTTCCCTCCCTCCCTCTGTTTCATGTGCTCTTCTCATTTCTTGAGGTAGAAGCTGAGGTCATTGGTTTAAAACCTTTCTTTCCTAACACAGGCATTTAGTGCTATAGTTTTCCCTGCTTTGGTGGTAACCACCCAAATGGATAAGTTGTGTTTTAACTTTTATTTGACTCAAAATACTTTCTAATTTCCCTTTTGAATTCTTTGACCCATGGGTTATATATAAATGTTATTTTCTTTACAGATATTAGGGGATTTTCCAAGCTGTTTTTTTTTTCTGTTGGTTGTAATTTAATTCCATGGTGGATAGCGAATATATATTTTTTATGACTGAATCCTTTGAAATTTATCAAGACTTGCTTTATGGCTCATAATATGGTAATTTTGGTAAATGTACTATGTGCACCTAAAAATAATTTGTGTTGTGCTCTTGAATGGAGTACTTTATAGATATCAATTAGGTAAAGTTGATTTGCAATATTGTTAAAATATTTTATGTCTTGATTCTCTGCCTACTTGTTCTATCAGTAGTGGAGAGAGAGGGGTTGAAATCTCCAATAACAATTGGGTATTTATCTATTTCTCCTTGTAGTTATTTCTCCTTGCGTTTGTTTCCTGTTGAGGGGTGTCAAACTAATTTTCACTGGGGGCCACATCAGCCTCGTGGTTGCCTTCAAAGGGCAGAATGTAATTTGAGGACTGTATAAATGTAACTACTCCTTAACCAGGGGCAAGGAGCTTGGCACTGCTCCTGAGTAGAAACAAGGTTCCAGGCCAGATAAAACAAGGTGGAGGGCTGGATTCAGCCCATGGGCCCTGTGTTTGCCACCTGTGTTGTATATCGAAGCTCTGTGATTAGATGCACATGTGTTTACAGTTGTTATGTCATCTTGACAAATGATTCCTTTATCATTTTGATATGACTTTCTTTATTCCTGATAAAATTCTATAATCTAATTTTCTGATATTAATATAGATGCTCAGCTTTCTTTTGATTAATGTTAACATGATATGTACTTGCCATCTTTTTTTAAAGAACACTTTTTAAAGATTTTATTTATTTTTTAGAGAGAGAGGAAGGGAGGGAGAAAGAGAGGGAGAGAAACATTAATGTGTGGCTGCCTCTCACGTGGCCCCCATGGGGGACCTGGCCCACAACCCAGGCATGTGCCCTAGACTTGGAATCAAACCAGTGACCCTTTGGTTCGCAGCCCATGCTCAATCCACTGAGCCACACCAGCCAGGGCATGCCATCTTTTACTTTTAACATATTTTTATATTTAGATATAAAATGCATTTCTTATAGACATAAAATAATTTGGTATTGCTCTTCTGTTTGATCTGCTTGAACTTTTAATTTGGATATTTAGACCATTTACACATAATGTGAATATTGATACGGTTAGGCTTAAATCTACCATTTTACTATTAGCTTTCTATTTGTTCCATTTGTTCTCTGTTCCCCTTTCTTCTTTTTCTGCATTATTTTGGATTAATTGAATATTTTTACAATTCTATTTTATATTCTTTGTTAATTTTTTAGCTGTAAAGCTTTGTTTTATGTTAGTGGTTGCTTTAGTGTTTGTATTAAATATCTTTTACAAATTACAGTCTACATTCAAGTTATATTATACCACTTCATGTATGATACAAGAACTTTGCAAAAGTTCACTTCCATTTCTCACATCTGTACCTTTGTTCTTTCATTGTCATACATTTATTTTACATGTTATAAACCTCACTCTACCTTGTTATATATTTTTTGTTTAAACAATCTTTTAAAGAGCTTTTAAAATTAAGAAAAGCAATCCCATATATTTACTTATGTAGTTACCATTTCCAGTGTTCTTTATTATTTTATGTAGA
Organism: Tonatia bakeri; assembly: GCA_004024845.1. Classification (NCBI taxonomy): domain Eukaryota; kingdom Metazoa; phylum Chordata; class Mammalia; order Chiroptera; family Phyllostomidae; genus Tonatia; species Tonatia bakeri. The sequence goes on along the minus strand of PVIA01016124.1, from coordinate 11,811 downwards.
TCCACATTTCTATGTGGCATTGTTTTACACTTTTCTGACACTAACTAATAGTGAGGGTTCTAGTCCCAGAAGAAGGCTCCCAAGGAAAAGAAATAAGTAATTCTTGTTGTACATATAAAAATCAAAGTTTGATTTCATGTATAACAACCTTCAGGAACACTGTCATAGACTTTGCTCAGGAGGAGTGGGAAAATTTGAACTCTGTCCAGAGGTATCCAGATGATATTACTTTAACAAAGAAAAGTTATGTGCATGGTTATGAGAAAAGAAATAAGAAGTGGATACACAGTGATAAGTTGAAAGTTTGCCTTTGGCTAGAAAGCTTAGGCTTTACTTATTTTTCTTTAGATATATTTTTATTTTTAATTACATTTTACATTTATGATTATTCTGTATTAGTTTCAGGTAAACAGCATAGTGGTTAGACAATTGTGTGCTTTACAGAGTGGTCCCCCTAATATTTCTACTCACCCTTGTTTGAATTATCTAAGAACTTTCTTCACTCTCATCCCCCATGTTTCAAATACTGATTATATACCACATGACTGCACACAGCTGGCCACAGTTGATTGGTTCAACACTGGATGTTATACCAAACATAGGTAAACCAGAACCATTTCTTGCAACTGCTTGAAGAAGAACCAAGAAATTTCATTTAAGTCTTGGGCTTTAATGGGTTCTGTCTGACATGACCAATTTGGGAACTCTTCATCAGATAAAACATGGAAAGATATTTCTGAGGACTATGATAGATCAGTTTGTATACATTAAACTAGGTGACTACTATGAGTAATATCCTGGGTATATGGCATGTTGTGGAGGAGGACAGGAAAATTAGGAACTGAGGTCTTACTCCTACAGGTTGTTACAGCAATCCAGATTGGAGATAATGAGGTTTTATTATTGCAGTGACAATGGAAAATAAGAAAATTAATATAAAGGAGATAAAATCAAAAGAAGTTAGAGACTAATGTGATGTGAAGGGAGGGAGCAGAAGATTTTATGATGTTATTCAAGCACTCAAGAAATGTTGAGATATGCTCTAATTTCCAGAATCTCATTTCAAATGAGTAAATCTTTTATAACAATAATGGACTCCAGAAAGTCATAGGCTTCTAATGTGCTTACTTAAAGTCATCAGGTTCAAACCATATCATTGGCTTTACCATACAGGCAGAATTAGCCCCCATTTCCCTTTTGCCCTTTTTCCACAGTAATAGAATCACCAGTTTTTTTTTTGTTTGTTTGTTTTATTCATTTGTTTGGCTTATGACCATCTGTAAAAAGAACTATTTGTTGTTGGATGTGGTCATATAAGGCCAATGGATAACAGTAGAATTTTGTAGCAGTTTTGGGAAACCTTTCTTAAAATTGGCATGTTTTCTTTATTCCCTTTCTTCTACTTTTCTCCCCATTCAACTTTTGGATGATTGTGAGGTCCCTGAGGACTTGGTGGAGGAGAGCAAAATGCAATTTTTAGATTATTATGTGAAAGTCTGGAGATAGAGAAATAAACTTATTTGAACCACAGATATTTGATGTCTATCTTGCAGACAAACTAAGCATTAATTGATACATCTAGGTTGCTGTACATTAAGATTAAGAATAGTCAGCACACCCTTCTATCTTGTCTAACTCAAAAACCATTAGTTTATAAAAAAAGAAACTTTCTCAAGTATGTTCTCATGTAAACAGATATATCCACTTCATGAAAACTTGGAAAAGAGAGACACTTCTTTCCCTATAGTGTAGGGAGCCGCTTTGCATGGCATGGAAATGTAGCTCAGTCTTCACATGGAAAACCAGTGGGGAGTGAGTGGCACACAGGACCATGCCCACGGATAGGTTTTCCTGTGGGAAATCAGGCTTGCATTGGACCTAGACTGCTATGAGACTTGCTTTTGTTAAAACTCCCTCACCCTGAATTGAGGCAGCAAGGGCTTACTGCAACTTCCTAAAATATAAGCTAAACATCCCAAGTATGGAGCGTAACCAGTTTGACCACTTTTCTGCTTGGTCTGCAACATCTTTGTCTTTGAAGTAATTAGTAATATTCTTTCCTTTGTTATCTGTAAAAGGTAATCACCTGCAGTGAACCTGTGCATAGTAGTAAATGAGGACTAGCCTCCATGTAATGTACCCAGAGAATCAATAAAAGCCTGTCCAGGTGGAGGTCAGGTCTCTCTCTGACTTAGAGAGCAGTCATGCCATCCCTTTTTCTCTACAGGATTTCTGTAGTCCATGTGTATTTGTTCATAACAACCACAACACATGGATCCTGCTGGCCAGGATCCGCATCACTATAGTATGTATTTCTGTTCAGTGATCTTCCAAAATGAACTCAGAGAAAGTGTCAAATGATTTGTTGAAATAATATATGAACTTTGAGAGATAGCAGGGACATTAAGGAAAGACTTGCTATGCTTGGATACTTTTCATAACCTATTATCTTATATAATGGGATAAACAACATTTGGGAAAGGAGTGACTCCCATCGCACTTGGTGTATTTTCTATTGCAGCAGTTGGTGGGCAGAATAATGCCCTCCCCTAAGATGTCCACATCCTAGTCCGCAGAACCTGTGAACATATTACCTTACAGGGCAAAAAGGACTTTGCAAATGTGATTTAATTAAGGATCTTGAGATGAGGAGATAATTCTGTGTTATCTTTGTAGGCCCAATAGAATCACAAGTGTCCTGGTAAGGAAGGTGGGAAGGTCAGAGTCAGAGAAGGAGGTGTGATGAAAGAAGCAAAGGTCAGAAAGACAGACAAAGACTAGAAGATGAGTGAAGGGGCCATGAGCCAAGGAATTCAAGTAGTCTCTGGAAGCTGGAAAAGGCAAGAGAACTGATTGCCTTCCTAGAGCCTCCAGAAGAAATACAGCCCTGCTAGCACCTTAATCTTAAGATTTCTAATCTCCAGAATTATATGATAATAAATACGTGTTGTTTGAAGTCACTTAGTTTATGTTGATATGCTATGGCAGCAATAGAAAATGAACACAGTGTGCAACAAATGATCACAACATTAGTGACTTAAAACAGTGTTATAAACCAGACTGGGGTGGGGGCTGAACAACATACTATTATCAAAAGGACCCCCCACTTTTTCTCCAGGGGTCCCCCCTATACTAGGTTCTCTTTGCCCACCGCCAGAGGAAAGACGTCTCTCAATGCCAGAGATTGGTGAAAGGAAAGAAATTATTATTTACTTAGAAGTTATGCATGCCCTGGCTGGCATAGCTCAGTGGATTGAGCGCGGGCTGCAAACCAAAGCATTGCAGGTTTGATTCCCAGTCAGGGCACATGCCTGGGTTTCAGGCCACGGCCCCCAGCAACCACACATTGATGTTTCTCTCTCTCTTTCTTCCTCCCTTCCCTCTCTAAAAATAAATAAATAAAATCTTAAAAAAAAGAAAAGTTATACAGACTAAAGTTCTTTAGAATATCCACAAATGCACACAGTCCTTCCTTCTCCCTCTGCCCAGTCTGGGGTACCGTATCTCAGCAAAGAAGTTGAAGTCTGTGATCCAGGCTCCCGGCACCATCCATGTGTCAAAAAGGGAGCACTTCCAAAGCCACGTGGTCTGGAAAAGATGCCAAATGGCTGCTGCACCTGTGTTTAAATCCCAGCGTCAATCTTCCTGTGCAGCCCCATTTCCGGCTCCTCCCACAATTGGCCACAGCTGCCAGCATTTTGGGCGGGTGTGGCCCTGTGGTGTGGAGCCAATTATCTTCAAGGTCTTTTGGACCTCATTACAAATTCCTATTTGGGGACCCCACTCTTGGCTGCACCCTGTTACAACAGCACACAATTTTTTTTTTTTTTATCTCACAGTTTCTTTAGGTCGGAAATTTGGGCATGGCTTAAGTATGTGTTCTGCCCATAAATCTGCAGTCAAGGTTATTAGCCAGCTGTGTTCTCATCTGAAATCCTGACTGGGAAGGAGTACATTTCTATAATCAGTCCGTTGGTTTGTAGACTTAATCTTGCAGCTGTAGAACTCAGATTTCCATTCTCTTGCTGGGTATGGAGCAGAGGTTGCTTTCAGTAAGTAGAGACTGTCTGCAAGTTTCTTGTCATGTGGCCCTCTCTGTAGTCCCTTTTATAATATGTGTGTATAATCACAAGAGTGGCATCCCATCCCTATTGCCATATAACTATAATATAGCATAATCATAAGAGTGTCAGCCTTTGTCGTCTTTTGTTACTTAGAGACAAATCATGGGTTTTATCCATACTCAGTGGGAGGGGATTATACAGGGTGTGAACAAGGGGGCCACCCTAAAATGAACATGTTGCCACAGCTGGCTGTAAAAATCACAATAATTAACAAGTGCTATTAGCTGCTATTTAGTAAGATTTGGAATCAGGCAGGCCTTTGAGCTTGGCAGAGATGAGAAAGCTAAAGTCCACGACAACATACATATGTTACTTAATATACTTGTGCTAGAATGTTCATAGCAACTCTATCTGTGACAGCTAAAGGTAGGGAAACTAAATTCCCCTCAGTGGCAGAATGGATAAATAAATTAGTATTATTTTGGGTGAATATACATTTAATGAAAATGAGAATAAAGGTTTTAAAATTGTATTCAACCACCTGAACCTCTAAAACATAATAATGTGTAAAAGAAACTAGACACAAAAATGCATACGGTAAAGTTGAATTTCTATAAAGTACAAAAACAGATGAAATTAATCTATGATGGTAGAAATCAACATAGTTGTTAACTTTGGATGATAGTGATAGGAGGGCAACTGGGGAGCTTTTGGGTTGCTAGCAGTGTTTTATTTTAGTTTTTGATCTGGGTATCAGCTACATGGACATATTTAGTTTACGAAAATTCACTGTATTCATTCTACTGGAGACTTATGATTTGTGCATTACTACACGCACATACACACACACAGCCTCAATTATAAAATTTTCTTTTTTTAATATTTTATTTATTTATTTTTAGAGAGGGAAGGGAGGGGGAGAGAGAGAGAGAGAGAAACATCAATGTGTGGTTGCTGGGAGACATGGCCTGCAACCTAGGCATGTGCCCTGACTGGGAAACGAACCTGCAATGCCTGGTTCGCAGCCCGCGCTCAATCCACTGAGCTACACCAGCCAGGGCCAATTATAAAATTTTCTTAAAATCAAAAAGAAAAAAGCCAAAGTTTTGACTGACAGGATCCAGTGAGAACCGTGGAGCTGAGAGAATGGCCTAAGGGAAGCAGGGACTGTTGTACAGTGGACTAGCCAATCTGTTGAGGTAAAAGGCATGAGGTTACAGATGGGAAGCTGCATGGGCTAAGCACTAGGCATGTTGTCAGGAGATATGCAGAGTTCTCCAAGTGCTGCATTTAAGCCCCAGTGGAGGTGGCCTTGAAGGTGCTGCTGTTTACAGCTTCCCCCCTGTTACCAATGACACTTTTGAAAGTAAACTGTCTGTACATAGACAAAATGGACCCCCTTCCCAGAGGCTCCTAAAACTAGCAGTACAGCTTCAAGGAGCCTTTTGTGCCTCTGAGAAACCCATCTTGGCTGGGTTCCTGAGTGGCCTGTCATTTTGTGAACTTACTATAATCTCTCAGCTGATACTAGAGGTGAGCAGCAGGGCCTAAAATGGGAGTAAAAAACTCACAAAGACTTTCTGAGGCAATTAGGTGCCCCAATGGAGCATTCTGGTTTGTGACTTCAAGTCATAGGCTTTATATGGCCTTCCATGGACCTTTTATTTACTTTTAGGACTCTAGTTCCCACTGGAGTCCAGAGGAAGCAGTAAGAGGATGGCACAAAGCCAGAGTACTCTATAAGTGAGCTCTTTATCTTCTTTCTACAGAAGCTCTGTGCAGGAACAGCAACTCGGGCTGTCCTTTAAGCAGCTTCATTGTCAAAGGCTCAATAGAATTCTCCTGAATAAAAGGAGATACATTTCTTTCTCTCTCCAATTAGTGCTTAGACTTAAAAATATTGTGTTCAGTCTGCAGCTTAGAAATACACTACCTGAAAAAAGAATATACTTTGGAAGAAAAAAAAAACTTGATGCCATCTCTGCTGTTTGAATTTTCACACCAGCTTGATAAATGCAGATTCAGAAAAAAAATTCCAGGGGGGTGTATTCTTGCCCAGCCTAGACATTCAGGCTCCAATTTCCATCATCTAGCAGTCCAGTGGGTTGAAATGGTGCACATACAGATCACTGTGAACTACATTAATGTGTGTTGCACCAACCACTGTTTAATATGTGCAATGTTTTCTGCCTTCACAGCTTTGCATTTTCTAGTCTTGTGCCAAAGACCAGTCATCAAAATATACTGTACTAGTGGGGAGCAGAAACAAGTATACAATGCATTCAAACTTTCTGTCTCCTAGATCAATTTCAAATTAACCCTGCTGGCTTAGGGAACTCAGTGCATGGATCTACTAAAGCTGATATCCCTGAATAACTCTCTTCTCTTCTTTCATCTCTCCCACCACATTCTGTCACTACTCTTTCTGTTTCTCTTTGTCTTGTTGCCTGTCTCTTCACTGCTTCTTTTGGGGTTATTGGACCATGGCATCTTCCTTGCCCATGTCTCATTTGAATATCTCACAAAAACCATAAAACAAGTAAAAATCAGTCTACAGAAAACTAAGTGATTAGGACTTTTATGTTGATGAAACAATATCTCAAACTACTTTAACAAAAAGACATGGGATCTTTGTAGCATGCATGGCCAGAGAATATTGTAGAAATTGAATATCTGTAGGCTTGTATTCTATATGTATTTGAAAAGCTTGACCTTCAACTATGAGAGAGACTGTGAATATAAAGTGATAAGTACTGAAGAAAGAGAAACCGAGTAGCAGATCAAACGTTTTCTATTCTATTTCCTTGGAAAATAGGAGGATGTTTCTATAATTCAAATGAGGCCTCTATACCCTACACTTTCTCCTTCTGAGACCAAAAGATTATCTTCAGAGACAAGAAATTCAGGTTTCATGCAGAGGCATTGTTATGAGCCATTGCCAGAAATTCCAGTTTTGCCTATTTACTTTAGATTGGAATTCCTCTTCCCTAGAACACCCCATCAATGTGGCCTTTTTGCCCTAATCTTAGTTAGATGCTGGCAGAGTTACCCCATAAATAAGTTTGGCTTAGAATTTTCTGTGGTGTCTACCACAAAAGGATATTTGATTGGAAATTTTGGGACATGAAGCTTCATTATATAACACAGAAATACTGAGTAACCAAGACACATAACTCAAATGAAGAGAGAACAAGAAGTTGGTAGAGAAATGAGGGACTTGGTAGGGGAGAACCTGTAGCCTGTCAGCCATGGAAGACACTCCCAGAGACTGCACAGTCAGGCTTACACCAGAGGATCCAGCCATACATTAAAAAGATCAAACACCATGATCAAGTGTGATTTATGTTGGGGATGCAAGGATGGTACAATATTTGTAAATCAATAAAAGTAATACACCACATAAACAAAATGAGGGGCAAAAACTATGTGATCATATTAATAGATGCAGAAAAAAATTGATAAAATGCAGAACCCATTTATGATAAAAACATTCAGCAAAGTGGGAACAGAGGGAGCAAACCTCAGCATAATTAAGGTTATATATGACACCTTATATATGAAACCTACAGCCAATATCATACTCAGTTCACAAAAACTCAAAGCTTTTCCCTAAGATCAGAAACAAAACAAGGGTGTTTGCTTTCACCACTCTTATTCAACATAGTACTGGAAATCTTATCCACAGCGATCAGACAAGGTGATGAAATAAAAAGCATTCAAACTGGGAAGGAGGATGTAAACTGTCATTATTTGCAGCTGACATCATAGTGTACATAGAAAACCCTATAGACTTCGCCAAAAACTATTTGACCTAATAAGTGAATTTAGCAAAGTACCGGGATACAAAGTCAATGTTCAGGATTCAATTGCATTTTTCTACATCAACAATGAAATATCAAAAACAGAAACTAGGAAAGAAATCCCATTTATTATAGTAACAAGAAAATGAAGTATCTAGCAATTAATTTATCTTAGGAGGCAAAAGACCTATGTTTAGACGGAGTTCCAGCCAAGATGGAGGCATAGGTATAAAACCTTCACTTCCTCACACAACCAAAAGGAGGATAACAACTAATCTAAAATCAATAAACACAGAAGTGCCAGAAAATCAAACTGCATGGAACTCTGACAACCAAGGAATTAAAGAAACAGTCAACCAGAACACCAAACTGGTGCATGGAGACAAAGAAATATGGCCCAAATGAAAAACAGAGCAAAACTTCAGAAAGAGAACTAAGCGATGAGAAGATAGCCAACCTACCTGATGAAGAATTTAAAGCCCTGGTAATCAAAATGCTCACGGAACTGTAGGAGTTTGGTTGAAAAATGAAAACACAAATGAAAGATACCCAAAATGGAATAAAGCAAAATATTCAGGGAACCAACAGTGACAGGAAGGAAACTAGGGCTCAAAGCAATGTTTGGAACAAAAGGAAGAAATAAACATCCAAACTGAACAGAATGAAGAAACAAGGCTTCAAAAAAGTGAAGAGAGGCTGAGGAGCTCTGGGACAACCTGAAACATTACAATATCTGAATTATAGGGGTGTCAGAAGGAGAACAACAACAGCAAGAAATTGAAAACTTTTTTGAAAAAATAATGAAGGAAGACTTCCTCAATCTGGTGAAGGAAATAGACTTCCAGGAAGTGCAGGAAGCCCAGAGAGTCCCAAAGAACTTGGACCCAAAGAGGAACACACCAAGGTACATCATCATTAAATTACCCAAGATTAAAGATAAAGAGAGAATCTTAAAAGCATCAAGAGGAAAGGAGAGAGTTACCTACAAAGGAGTGTCCATTTGGCTATCTGCTGATTCCTCAAAAGAAAGCTTACAAGCAAGAAGAGGTTGAAAAGAAGTATTTGAAATCATGGAAGGCAAAGACCTACATCCAAGATTACTTTATCCAGCAAAGCTTTCATTTAAAATGGAAGGACAGATAAAGTGCTTCCCAGATAAGGTCAAGTTAAAGGAGTCCATCATCACCAAATCCTTTTATATGAAATGTTAAAGGGACTTATCTAAGAAAAAGAAGATAAAAAATATGAATAGTAAAATGACCACAAACTCACAACTATTGACAAATGAACCTAAAAGAAAAGACAAACAATGAAAACAAAAACTAAGCAAACAACTAGAACAGGAACAGAATCAGAAAAATGGACATCACATGGAAGGTTCTCAGTGGAGAAGGGGAAAAGAGGAATGGGGAGGGAAAAGGTACAGGGAAGAAGAAGCATAATTGGTAACCCTAAAATACATGGGGAGAGATAAAAATGGTATAGGAAGCAGAGAACTCAAAGAACTTACATGTACAGCTCATGAACATGAACTAAGGGGGGGAATGGTGGAGGGTTGGAGGGTGCAAGGCAGAGGGGAACAAAGGGGGAGAAATTGGGAAAACTGTGATAGCATAATCAATAAAATATACTTTAAAAAAAGACCTGTACTTAGAAAAAAAAGGAACCTTGAAGAAAGAAATTGAGGAAGATACAAATAAACGGAATCATATACGGTGTTTATGGATTGGAAGTATTAACATCATTAAAATGTCCATACTACCCAAAGCAATCATAGGTTCAATACAATCCTATTAAAATACCAATGGCATATTTCACAGATATAGGACAAATATTTCAAAAAATTATAAGGAACCAAAAAAGAGCCTAATTGGTGTCATCAATCTTGAGAAAGAAAAACATTTGAAGGGATCACAATACCTGATATCAAACTATACTACAAGGCCACTATTATCAAAACAATCTGGTACTGGCATAAGAATAGATACATAGATTAATGGAACAGAATAGAGAGCCCAGAAATAAAACCAAGTCTCTATGGTCAATTAATATTTGACAAGGGGAGCAGAAGCAAAAAATGGAACAAAATAGTCTCTTCAACAAATGGTGCTGGGAGAACTGGACAAGCCAAAAAAATGAAACTAGACCACCAACTTACATCAGAATATATCAGAATAAAGTCAAAATGGATAAGAGACTTAAAAATGTAAGTTGCGATACCACAAAAATCCCAGATGAAAACATAGGCAGTAAAATTTCAGATATCTCATGTAGCAGTATTTTTGCCGATATATATCCTAGGGCAAGGGGAATAAGGGGAAATATAAACAAATGGGACTACATGAAATTAAAAAGCTTCTGTACAATTAAAGAAAAGACAATCAAAATAAAAAGGGAAGAAACTGTATGGGAGAACATATTTGCCAATGATACCTCAGACAAGGGTTTAATCTCCAAAATATATAAAAAACTCATACAACGCAACACCAGGAAAACAAAAAATCCAATTAAAAATGGGCCATTGAACAGACACTTCTCCAAGGAGGGCATACAGAGGGCCCATAGATATAGGAAAAGATGCTCCATATCACTAGCGATCAGAGAGATGCAAATTAAAACCACAATGAGATGCCACTTCACACCAGTCAGAATGGTCATCATAAACAAATCAACAAACTGCAAGTGCTGGTGAGGATGTGGAGAAAAGGGAACTCTAGTACACTGTTGGTGGAAATGCAGACTGGTGCAGCCATTGTGGAAAACAGTATGGAATTTCCCAAAAAATTAAAAATGGAACTGCCTTATGACCCAGCCATTCCACTTCTGGGAATATACACTAAGAATCCCAAAACACCAATTTAAAAGAAACTGTGCACCTCTATGTTCATAGCAGCATTATTTGCAATAGAAAAATGTTTGAAACAGCCCAAGTGTCCATCAGTAGATGAATAAATTTAAAAACTGTGGTACATTTATACAATGGAATACTACACAGCAACAAGAAAGAAGGAGCTCCTACCCATTGCAACAGCATGGATGGAACTAGAGAGCATTGTGCTAAGTGAAAGAAGCCAGGCAGTGAAAGACAAATACCATATGATCTCACCTATAAGTGGAACTAATGAACAAAACAAACAAACAGCAAAAATAGAACCAGAGACATGAAAATAAGGAACCAACTGACAGTGGCCAGGGGGGAGGGGGAGGGGGGTAATGGGGGAAAGAGGGGGAAGGGTCTAGTCAAGGAACATGTATGGAGGACCCATGGTAATGGACAATCAGGGGATTGAATAAGGGAGTGGGGGTCATGGCAGGGGAGAGCAATAGGGGGGAATTGGGACAACTGTAATTGAACAACAATATAAAATAATAATCACAATATTATTAATAGAAATATCAAGTCTGATATCAAAATAGAGTTAACAGTGAGGAAAAGGGGTGCAGGAAACTTTTAAACATTGCTTCCACTCCCATTCTCTGTCAGGATCCTAATCATCACAAAGTCAGAAAGACAATAGGCTTATGATTTCCTTTGTTTCTTTCTTCCCCACCTAACTGAGTGGAAATTCTGTACCACACTCGTGGGCTTGGATGAAATTCTAAACCCCGCTGTAAACAAAGGTAAAGGTGGAAAAAGAGAATTTGTTTCTTGTCTATGGTATATAAGCATCTAGAATTTAAGATTTCTGAGATTTGGCATGGATAACAAGGAATCCTCTTATGGCCTTGTTTGAAAATTAATAGATGGGCAACATCATGGATGCAACTGGAAAGCATTATGCTAAGCAAAATAAGCCAGGCAGTGAAAGATAAATACCATATGATTTCACCTTTAACAGGAACCTAAACAACAAAACAAAGAAAGAAGCAGGGTATAGTCAAAGACACTGCATTAGAGGACAGGTGGAGAGTGACCAGAGGAGAGAGAAGAGGGATTTTGGGGGAGA
>PVIA01016123.1:0-20121 GCA_004024845.1 Tonatia bakeri | reverse complement strand
CAAAGAACTTATATGTACAACCCATGAACATGAACTAAGTGAGGGGATGCTGGAGGTTGCAGCAGTGCAGGGTGGAGGGCAGATAAAGGGGAGAAAAAAATTGGGACCACTGTAATAGCATAATCAATAAAATACTGATTTGTTAAAATAAACAAAAGAAGCCCTGGCTGGCATAGCTCAGTGGATTGAGCGCGGCCTGCGAATCAAAGCATCGCAGGTTCTATTCCCAGTCAGGGCACATGCCTAGGTTGCAGGCCACGGCCCCCCGCAACCACACATTGATGTTTCTCTCTCTCTCTTTTTCTCCCTCCCTTCCCTCTCTAAAAATAAATAAATAAAATCTTAAAAAAAATAAACCAAAGAAAGTTCGAGGGCAAGAAAGGACTTGAAAGAAGTATTCAAAGTGATGAAAACCAAGAACCTACTACCTAGAGTACTCTATCCAACAAAGGTATCATTTAGAATTAAAGGGCAGAAAAAGTGCTTCCCAGACAAGGTAAAGCTAAAGGAATTCATCATCACCAAGTCATTATTGCATGAAATATTAAAGGGATTTATGTAAGAAAAAGATCAAAACTATGAACAATAAAATGACAAGAACCTTACAACTATCAACAACTGAACCTAAAAAACAAAAACAAACTAAGCAAACAAGCAGAAACAGAAACAGAAACAGAATAGTAGATATGGATGGAGATCATTTGGAGAGTTATCATCTGGTGAGGGGAAGGGAGAGAATGGGGGGAAAGGTGCAGGGATTAAGAAGCATAATTGGTAGGTACACGATAGACAGGGGGAGGTAAAGAATAGTATAGGAAATGGAGAAGCCAAAGAACTTACATGTACAACCCATGGACATGAACTAAGTGGGGATTGCTAGACTGACTGGAGGTACCGGGTGGAGGAAGAAAGTGGGGGAAATTGCAACAACTGTAATTGCATAATCAATAAATTATACTAAAAAATAAAAATGAAGTAAATGTAAAAAAAACAAAAGAAGAACTTTTCTTTGATACATGAAGGAATTAACAAATAAACACAATATAATCTCGTGTTTTGGACAACAAACAACAAGTGTTGGAGAGGTTGTGGAGAAAAGGGAACACTAGTGCACTGTTGGTGGGACTGCAGACTGGAACAACCACTATGGAAAACAGTATGGGATTTCCTCAGAAAACTAAAAATGGAACTGCCTTTTGACCTGGCAATCCCACTACTGGGATTATGCCCTAAGTACCCTGAAACACCAATCCAAAAGAACCTTTGCACCCCAATGTTCATAGCAGCACAATTTACAATAGCTAAGTGCTGGAAGCAACCTAGATGCCCATCAGTAAATGAATGGATCAAAAAACTATGGTACATTTACACAATGGAATTCTATGCAGCAGAAAGAAAGAAGGACCTCCTACCCTTTGCAACATCATGAATGCAACTCAAAAGCATTATGCTAAGCGAAATAAGCCAGGCAGTGAAAGATAAATACCATATGATTTCACCTTTAACAGGAACCTAAACAACAAAGCAAAGAAAGAAGCAGGGTATAGTCAAAGACACTGCATTAGAGGACAGGTGGAGAGTGACCAGAGGAGAGAGAAGAGGGATTTCGGGGGAGAGGGGGAGGGGTTTACAGGAACAAAGTTAAAGGACACATGGATAAAAGCTAGGGGGAGGGTGGTAATGGGAGGGAGGTGGGGAGGGGAGGTGGGAGGGCGTGATTGGGAGTAAAGGGGAGAAAACTGTCCTTGAACAATCATTAAAATAAAAAATAAAATAAAATAAAACCTAGGTGCATCTTATGGTCCAAAAAATACCATGATAGACACTGCCGTCTAGCTTGTAATCCCTCTGGTCTCTCCACAGCTGGACAAAATCTGAGTCTCTGCTCCACAGCTGAAGGAAGACGCATTGCCTCATTCTCTTTACAAGCTGTGTGTGGGGAGGGGCAGTACGTGGTGGCATGGTCTTTTTGGTTCACTTGTCCTGACACAGAACTCAACCCTATGAGTGGGTGAGGGGGATGGGGACTTCAGTATTCTCAGCCTGCTGTGCTTGGGGTAGAGCCTCCACCTTATGAGTGGTGGGGAGGGGGGCGGGGCTGGGAGAAGGAAGGGAGCCCTCACACTCTCAGCTACACTCACCTAGAATCAGGCCTCTGAGTCTATCTGCCCCCTGCCCCTGAGATACCATAGATACCATAGCCACTGACTAGGGACTAGAGGACAGGCAGCACTACACTCTTGGCTCCACCCACCCAGGGTGTGACTTGCCTCATGCTGAGCTGGGGGTTGAAGGAGGGGCGTGGCTCTAATGCCAAAGACTCTTCCTGTTCTTGCCAAGAATCAGTAGATTTTTAAGAATAAATGTTTCTTCATGTGCTGTATGCCCTTAGAGCAATTTCAAGAGGTTTTAAATGGTTGTATTTTTAATAATTTTCACCAGTTAAATGTTTGTTTTGCTGGGGGTAGGTCTGTCAAGCTCCTCATACCACCATTCTGGTGCTTGCCCTCCGTTTTGATTATTGGTGGGAACATTGGGTGGACTTCCTCAGAGTACCCACAGCTCACACACGTTGTGGAAGAGATGTGATACAGGCAGTTTACCTTTATGGAGGAGACATAACGCTCTGAACCTGAGTGCTTTCCCCTCCTTTCAGACTTGGAAGTCACTGGGCAGATGGTATGGATGCTATAATTCAGCTACATACTATAAATGAATGTGGTGGGAACAAGATTTATTAATAGAGAATGCGTGTTCTCAATCTTCTCTCTCACTATTTTACTAGCAAAAGTTAACTTTGTCTTTGCTCCCACAGATCCCCCCTCCCTTTAGTCTCTAAGGGAAGTTCTGTCTTTATCAGCCTGATTCTAGGCTGTTAGAATTACTTCCAATTGGGAAAACTGGCAGAGAAAGATAAAACCAGAAAGGTTAGAGGAAAAGAGGGAAGAGGTGGAGGCTAAGGGCTAGCTGGGAGCAGAATGAAGGTGTGGAGGGGGCATATCTAGCTAGTTGGGTGGAGAGCAAGTTTGGGGGGAAGAAAGGATGGAACTGGGAAGAAGGAGAAATGAGCAGGGATTTATAAAGGTTTGCTTTGAGTTATGGATGGATTTCCCATCATGGTCTAAAATGATGGAAGGAGAGTTTGTAATACTGCTTTAATTTCATTCAGCTGATAGCCCATACTCCTCTATATACAGAGACTGGTATATGTAGAGCCTGTGTTCTTGTTATATTTTAATAAATAATACTTAATATACCTCTCCCTTGCTTTGTTATTAGTTTTCCGCCAGTAGTACTGATCATAAAGGATGCTGATCTTTGTATCAGACTCAGGAGAAATGGGAGAGAATCAAATCATATCTTAAGAGAAGCATCTGACTGGCCTGTGATTCTTTCTCTGAGTTAAAAGATCTAAAACTTGTAAAACATATGTATTTTTATTTGATTTACATATTCAATTCCATAGTTATGTAATACGTGTTTCATTAACAGCTGTTAAAGCTGAGATTCTGGAATACCACTTTAGCTAACAGAATGCTAACCAAAGTACATGAAATGGCATTCTGTCCATATTCTGCAAAAGAATAAATACCATTTAAGGAGTAAATGGAGAGTTGTTCTTGCACTATTTGACTGGTTGATGTGAGGTTGGTGGGACAGGGGTAACAGCTGTGAAGGACTCTTCCCACTTTACAACTCAGATAGCAGAGGACTGTATTGTTTCAACAAGATATGAATGTGGGAGAGGAGCAGTTTAGGTAGGTAGATAGATGATGTCTGGTGATAGTGGGCTACCTATGCCTGGGGGACAGCTAGGTGGGTATTTAGTGGACAAGTGAATAAACAGATTTGGGCTTTGGAGATGCTAGAGTGACCGATATTGATTTTGAAGTCAGTAACAATAATAGCGGTGCCAATCTAAGAAATGCTCAAACCTGTATGAATTTTTATGAGTTTATTTCAGTCAAGCTGATGACAATTACTGGGAAGCAAAATCTCAGTGGATTGAGAAAATGGTCCAGAGAATGGCAGTTTTGTACCTTACGTTATACATTACAATCAAAGGAGGAGGCATAAGGAGAATTGCATGAAATTCACTGGTGATAGGTTAGGAAGGTGGGAGAAAGCAAAGTAGGGAAATCTCTGGGATTGGATAAAGAGTAAAATAAAGAAATACTTCTTTTACATTGGTGGGCACAAGATGGTTAGCATTTACAGCACTAGAGATGGGTGGCGGAGATCCTTGGTCTTGTGCTCTGGTGGAGACTGTGCCCTGAGGGGCCTGGAGAAGGCGGGTACTCTGACATTACAAAGGTCTGTTATCTTCGATGCAAAAAGGCAATATTAAGGCTCAGCCAAGGTAAACGTTGGCCTTTGTCAAGGAAGATGCCGGCCTAGGACGTGACTACCTGCCATGACTCACTTTTACTTAAGAAGTTTTAATTTCAGACTGTACTATGTGGTTATTTATGGTCTCTGAATTTATAAGGTCACCATGCAGGCCTCCCCTGAGCATGTAAGACTTAGTCTGTGGCCCCTTTTTCATCCACAGTGGTAGCATACAAAGGAATCATGTGATGCTCAAAGGAGGAAGCGAATTTGTGGTAGAGGACTCTTAGGGGCAGAAGGCGGAAGGAGGGAAATGCGAGTGTGGAGACAGAAAAGGACCAAGTATTACGGACTGAAAAGCACTATGGGGTAAAATATTTCACGAACCCTGAGAGGTGAAAATTCCTAAAGGGAAAGAAAATGGACAATGTATCTAATTCCAAAGCAAGTGTCCTGGCCATTCAGACCATGGTAAGTGTACTGTGTGAATGGATTTGGTGGCCTGTCAGGGTGCACTGGAGGGGACAGAAGGTTGCTACAGGCTGAGGAGTGAGTTGGAGGCAAGGGAGCCAACGGATGGAATGTAACCCGCTACGTCAAAAATCTAAAGGAAAGAAAAGCTAGAGCCCATCCACAGGCATGCAAGCTCCGAGCTGTTCTCCTGAAAAGTAAAGCAGCCAGTTATCATACTGGGAAAATGGGCTAGCAGAGAATTGAATTTGGGGAGAAGCATACTATAGCAAAAACTGTAGGCAAGTCCAATGATCAAAGGAGAGGAAATTTATTGAGAAAAAGGAGGAAGTTGGGAGGACTTGTCTTGAACAAAAGGTCCAAAAGCTCAGCATGGTAATGGTTTCTCACTGGCTGAGTTGCTGGACAAGGAAGGCAATCTCCCTCCTGCAGAGTAAAGTAGTATCAACCTGCAGGTGTGTCTCTGCCTCTGGAGGTGATAGCCCCGTTAATGTAGCGCCATTAAATCCATTCTTCCTGGTGGGGTCCCGTTGACTTTGTGTGGTTGTGTGTGAGCAACCCCCCACTGGCCCCCCCACTCCATTTTAAACGTGTCTTTCCCATGAAAAATAAGTTCCCCAAACTCAGTATATGTGACCTCATAAGTAAGGACTTAAAGGACAAAAAAGCCAAGGGGTCAGGAAATTGAGGGTATACGCAGGAGAGCAGTTTGAAGTCTGTTCTGTTCCCTCTCTTCTCATTTCCTCGACTCAAACCCTTGCTTGGTTCTACTACACTTAACAGACACCAAGTGGTTAGCAGTCTTCTGGTTGTGGCCAGCCTATTGTTTATGCCTGTCGGTTTAGAAATATCTCCAAGGTGTATGTTGAGAATACCATGGATTTACCTTCCAAATGCGCCAACGGATCATTCTGTAGCCTGGGGGATGCTCACTGGAATGGTTACTTCCTGGTATTTCTCCCTTTTCCTGACCCTCACAAGAGAATAATCTCTCTGTAGCCCCATTAAATCCACAGTTACTTCAACCATGAGTTCCACTAATTCTCCACACCTGAGCAAATGGTTTCCTCTTTAAATTATGTTCAGTTGGTCTTATCTTAAATGAGAGGCTCTCAACTCTGACTGTATCTTAAAGTTACAGTGGAGGGGAGATTTAAAAAAATACTGATACCAAGGTTATATCTAAGACCAATGAAATCAGAATCTCTCTGCTAGTGCCTGGGTACCAGTATTATTTAAATGTCCCTCCACAATTCTAAGGTGTAGTTAAGAACTAGTTTCCTAAACATTTGTGTGGATGTACTTCCTAGTTATGTCTACAACTATCCTCGACTAGGTAAAACTGGCTGTTGACCTTCATTTTGACTTTCAGGAATAGAAATATCATATCATATTCTGAATTTGAGGAAGTACTCTTCCCATATACCATGGAGTCGCCCCTTTTGTGCCCCCAATGCCAGCCAAATAGATTGACCCAAAAGGAGTGCAATTACCTGTGTTCATTAAAGCCCAAACACAAACAAGGATTTGCCACCAAAAAAGTAAGGTTTTATTAGTTGAGGAAATGGTGCTAGGCCTGGAATCATAGGTAAGCTAGTGTTCAAATCCCTGGCTACCAGATGGCTTCCAGGGGGTGAGTTATATAGGAGAAAAGTCATTAATCACCATGGCTAGAGAAGTGGGGGTCATGGGCTCTATTGATCGGTTGGGGCCAGGATAGGGGGTAGTTGATCACTGCATTGGGCCCTGATGGCGGCCAGGGCACTTTTCTGTCTGATCTTGTGAATGTGTGGTCTGTAGGGTCATTATGCTTTCATGGGCTCAGGGCTTAAACACAACTGAAGTCAAGGTGTTATTTTTAGCTTGATGGAAACTCTTTCTGTGGTCAACAGATCTGAGGCTTTGCTTTGTTTGATGCTGATGAGAATCTGACATCCTAAGGACTTAATTATTAAGGGAATGATGAACAGAAAGGAGAAAGGGTCAGGTGAAAGCACAGGAGTTTTTGCAAGGTCACACTGGCTACAACCAGGTGTGTCAGGCAGGACCCCACCTTAGTGGGGAGGATGAGATTGCCTGCGTTATCAGGAATAGAAGTTAAGGATGTAATGTACAACACAATAACCAAAATTAACCTTGTGTTGTGGCATATGTGAAAGGTGTTAAAGAGTAGACCCTGAGTTCTTACCATAAGGGAAAAAACATTTTTTTCTCTTTTTCTTTTGTATCTATATGAAATGATGGATGTTAAATAAACTTATTGTTGTAATCATTTCATGGTATATGTAAGTCAAATAATTATACTATATGACAAAGTCTGGAAAAAGTCCAGTCATTGTTAATATAATGAGAATGGTTTGCATGACATCGATGTAACCTGGCAGCCAAGGAGAATGGGCTGGAATGCACATGCGTGAACAATGATGACTTCACTGTACTAGTCAGAGGGGGCAGTAGACTCTTTTGAGTGAGCACATGTACTGTGTGGCCATTGCATTCAAAATAACTGAGCGTGTAGAGCAACAAGTCTGCATCAAATTTTGCGTTGAGCTTGAACATTAATCTACGGAAACTATCCAGATGAAGCAGAAGGTTGCAGCTATGGGCAACTGGTGACTGGCAGCTTCATCATGACACTGTACCCACTCATGTGTCAGGTATTGTGCAGACTGTTTTGGTAAAACATCAAGTCGCCCAGGTAACTCAGTCTCCCTCCAACCAAGATTTGGCGCCCTGTGACTTCTGGCTTTTCCGAAAACTAAAATCACCTTAGAAAGGGAAAAGATGCCATACTGCTAGTGAGATTCAGGAAAATACAACAGGGCAGCTGATGGTGAGAACTAATGAGAGAACTGGGTGAGGTCCCAAGGTGCCTACTTTGAAGGGGACTGAGAGATCATTGTCCTATGTACAATTTTTTTTCATTTAATCTTCATTGTATTTTTTTCCATTATCATTTAGTCCCCTTATACCCTCTCCCCCCTATAATGTTTCTTGTATCTGGTATCTTCTTTAATATATGTCTCTATCTCTCATATTACATGGCTGGATACCTTCTGGACAGACCTCATATACCTTAAACTTATGCACTGTTGTATGTCAATTATATCTCAATAAAACTGGAGAAGAGAGAACAGTGGAAACATCCTCTGAATGCAGTTGTTACATTCACCTCAAGTTGATACATTGCTTAGAAGAAACAACCTCTGGGACAAGATGTTCTTGCCAGAGTAGGTGTTTGGACCCTTGAATTCCTGCTGTCTTCTGGACATCCTTGCACCATTCCACCTCTGTTCTAGGTCAATGCTATCCAAACTTTGAAATCACTTTTCCCCCAGAGCCATCTTTTCAAGTGAAATCCCATGCAGAGTTAGATAAAAGTGAAGTTGTTCTAGTTTAGGCAGGGATGTGGGAGGTTTTCACTCTTGACTCCTCCTGAACTGCCCTGAGGCACTTCTGTAAATTCTAGGGTTTCTAGGAACACAAATTAAAAATCACCACTTTAGGACGACAGCAGTGATAGCAAGGACCAAAGAGCAAAGGATAACACTAGACAGTGTCATGAGCTATTTGGCCCAACGGCATGACTGGGCCACTTTCACTGAGTCATTGAGAAAGGATTTCAATCGAAAATGGAACCAGAAGCTAAGAAATGGGGAATCTCACATACGCCCCTTCAGAAGAATGGAACTTGAGAACTGAGAGACTCAGATCTCAAGTTCCCATAAAGGCCTGATTTACAGAAGACCAAATTTATCTTGTGACCCATGAACATCTGTCAAGATCCTCTTCCCATTCTCAAGCCAATGTGCTTTCTGGGGAGACCCTGGACTTCCCCCGTGAGTGCAGGCTACCCCAAATCCTGAATAGACTTGGCCGTGACTTGCTGCAGCATGTGTTTCCAGAACTGCAATTCCTCTGTTGCTCCCGAATAAACTCAATTTCCGGTAGTGCAAGCTTGCCTCAGTTTACCTCTTTGTTTCAGTTGCCATAATCAAGGCTATAGCAGCTAACACCTTCAGTGAGCATGCTCGATGTAGGAGAAACATCAAAGAAATGAGACACACACAGAAAAAGTAGAGGGGAGTAACCAGCATAGTGAGAAGATTGAAAATCACAGTGTGGGAGAAATAGTTGAAAGAACTGGCAATGATTAGCTTGGAGAGAAAAAGTGTGATATGTTAAAATATTTTTAGAACTGTCACAGATAAGCAGGAATGCATTAGTTCTGTGTGGTGCAGAAAGTAGAACATGCACCGTTGGGTGGTAGGGCGCTCTGGGGAAAAAGCTTTTGTAGTATGATAATGAGCTGCCTGAGGGGCTAGCAAGGTTCCAGTACCTGGAGACATCGAGTCACTGCTTAGATGACAGTGACTAGTTTATTTCTTCAATTCTTTCTTTCTTCCTCACCCATCCATTTGAAGGTTCATTTTAATTTAAGTAAAACTGACTTTTATCAAATGAAGTTAAAATTTGAGTACCTACTATATGGCACATGAGTGGTTCTTAACTACGGTGTTGATACAGAGATGTATCACAATTAGCTGTGATGTCACAAGAAATTAATTTCTATTTATCAATTATTAAAGTCTGCAAATGCTTTGCTTTAAAATGAAAGCCAAATTAGAATGGATTCAGTGCTGTACCTATACTGTAGTCACTTGCATTCTTCTGTATTCTGTGAGCCATATTTAAGTGGGAGAAAGAGATGTGGGTTATTAGGTAAAATGTCTAAAATTAATTATAACACATGTCATATCAAATTTAAATTAACCTAGAGTAAGTGGCTGATACTGATCTACCATGAAAAAGTGTGGCACCACGTAGGTTACATTGTTGATGTAAGAATGTCCAAACCTAAAAAGAATTTTTATGAGTTTATTTGAGCCAAATTGACAATTGCCGGCAAGCGAAATCTCAATGGATTGAGATAATTAATGCTCCTGAAAATGGCATTTTACAACTTGTTTCATTCATCAAAATCAAAGGGGAAGGTATACAGGGGTTACATGAAACCCACTGGTGATAGATTTGGGAGGCAGGAGAAAGCAAGGTGGTGGGGGTGGGGAGACCTCTGGGACTGGATAAAAAGTAAAATGATAGACACATACTTCTGTTACACAGGTGGGTACGGGATAGTTAACAGTCAGCAATTAAGATGATAACTGTAACAATGAGGGGATTTGTGGTCTCCACTCTGGTGAGGTGGCTGTGTTTTGAGGGGCTTGGGGGTAGTAGGAAATTACTTTGTTATTGCAAAAGTCTGTTATCAGGTATGTTATCCTTGATGCAAAAAGACAACAGCCTCAGTCAAGGCGAAGACTGACCTTTGTTAAGAAAAAATACTGCCCTAGGACATGACTACCTCTGTGAACTCCTTTTAGTTAGAGAGTTTTCATTTCAGACCATCTTATGCGGTTACCATATTTTGCTGTGTATAATGTGCACTTTTTTGCCCAAATTTTTGTGGGAAAAAGAAGGATGCGCATTATACATGGGTATAATGGTTACATATCATGGGCACACAAAAATGTGGGTGCGCATTATACATGGCAAAATACGGTACTTTTGGTCTCTGAGTTTGTGAGGCTGCCACATAGGCCTCCCCTGAGCTCATCAGGTCTAGTGTGTGGCCTTTTCTGTCCACAATCTCTTCACCTTTTCCAGTCAGTCCCCCAACCTCCTTCCCCTCTGTCAACCACCAGTGTGGTCTCTTTATCTCTGAGTCTGTTTCTATTTAGATTGTTTGTTTATATTTTTCTTCAGGTTCCACATCAGGTAAATTCATATGGTATTTGTCTTTTGCTGACTGACTTAGTTTACTTAGGTCCATCTATGCTGTTGCAGATGGTAAGATTTCATTCTTTTTTATGGCTGAGTAATATTCCCTTGAATATATGTACCACAGCCTTTTTATCAACTCATCTACTGCTGGGCACTTGGGCTGCATCCATAGCTTGGCTACTGTAAATAATGCTGCAATGAACATAAGGGTGCATATATCCTTCTGAATTAGTGTTTTGGGTTTCTTTGGATATATACCTGGAGGTGGCATTGCTAGGTCATAAGACAGTTCCATTTTTAATTTTTTTTGTCCTCACCCAAGGACACTGCTTTTCCTCCCCCACTGCTTTTAGAAGGAGAGGAAGGGAGAGAGGAGGGGAGAGAGGGAGATAAACATTGATGAGAGAGAGCAACACCAATTGATTGTCTTCTCTTATGCGCCCAGACCAGGGATCGAACACAGAACCTGAGTATGTGCCCTGACGGGGAATTGAATCTGTGGCTTCTCAACCTGCGGGACGACATTCCCACCACCTGAGTCACCAGGCCAGGGCCCATTTTTACTTTTTTGCCGCAACTCCCTACTGTTTTGCACACTGGCTGCATCAATCTGCACTCCCGCCAGAAGACAACACTACCGTTTTGTTAACTGCGCCCCCTTGGGGCGGTCACTGAACTCTTTGAGCGCGAGCTTCTTCGAGCATGAAAAGGGGAGATGTCCTTCCTTACAGGGCTGTCCAGAGGGCGGGAGGTGACAAAGCTTCATTCTTAAGTACATTTGTTAAAAGGAAGAGCAGTGTGTGCTGAGTGAATGGCAGCTGTTACTATCACTAACGGCGTCAGGGCGGAGCTAAAGCTACATCCTGCTCGGTCGCACTCCGTTTCCCTCCAGTAAGATCAGAACGTGCTCATAATTCTGCGGGAAAAATAATCGCATAGAAGATGGCTATTTTTGGACTAGTTGGTGAAGAAATGCTGTTTTTTGAACTCCATGAGGTTTTATTTGGTTTGACCATTTGTTTATTTTCTTGTGAGGTTTTCCTATATTGAAACAAAACCCACATTTGTACATTAGATCTAACCATCAAGAAATTATCAGCGAAACGTAGGACTGCAGAAAACATTGTTTTACTTTGTCTAAGATACCATTTTTCATTCTTGGCTGTTTGCTAAATAGTGACTGGTTCTACTGGGCCTTTTTGGTGAGACTTGAAAATAATTAAAGGGCTTTGGAAAGATTGAACTGTTTTTGCATGTGCTAACTTTATGAATGTTTATGAAGTGTACCCCTGGCACGAGTGGGCCTCACTAGACCGTGATTACAGGGTGGGAAGTGTGTTAACGCCCACTTACCTGGGGCTCTGACCTACACCCGACCCTTTCACTCCAGCCACAGGGCCAGGGTGAGGCGAGAGTGCCCTCTTCCCAATTAAAAATTACAACAGTTGTAAATGATAATCATATGTTTAGCTAGCACTTATGGGGAATAAATTAATACGTTAAAAGAGGAAGAAGTATTTTGGGAAGTACGAGAATTACTTGAGAGCCACAGGCTGATCTGAAGATTGCACAGCTATTGTATTGCTGAACAATTTCAGAGCCTATTTAGAGGAACCCTGCTGGGGTCTGGTGATTACCTACTTGTTTGCCTACCACCTATCTATCTATCTATGTATCTATCTATCTCTCATCTATCATCTATCTACCTATCTATCTATCATCTTTCTATCTATAATTATTTAGCTCTATTTGTGTCACTTCCTTGCCTGTCAGTGTTAAACTCATTAATTGAACCCATATGTCAGGGTATTATTTGGACCCTGAAGTGTTGTTTGGAAAGGGATTTATGCAGAATCTCAGCCTATCTTGTCAATGTAATATTAGGAGTAAAATCTAAATATTCTTGCCTATGGCATCATGTTAAAACTCCTTCATTAAAAGGAATTTAGAGGATATTTTGTTCAAGTGTCGTCTCTGTGAAAAATCATACTCTGGGGATAAAATAATAAAAAGCTTTAGGAGAAAGTGTTCCCGGGGAACGTCCCCCACATGCATTCCTGGAATGGTTAGGAAAATGTCTTTGCACCCCATCAGGAAGGTAAATGTTGTGGATATTAAAAAAAGAAAAGTGAGGGCCTGTGACAAAGAACTGTGTATAGTCCGTTGTGTGAATGGCTTGTTAATAATAGATGATGTTTATAACACTGATGTCAAGTCAAAGACTCTGGTAACGACAATAGTGAAGATCGCCTGGGGACACGGTCATCACTCAGGAAGGGATTGCTTTGTTCTGTGATTTAATAATTCATTTGGTAGGAAATCAGCCATGTTATACTACTCCAGAGATTCTGACATATATATATGTGTATATATGTATGTATGTGTGTGTGTGTGTATAAACTGACTTTATAGGACAGATGCAGATGGTGAAAAATCAGTGGCAATTAGAAAAGTTTTCAATATAGCGAGATCCAGCAATTAGGATTTCTCCACCACTATATTCCTCCAACCTGCATCTACAGGTACACATACAACATTTCATAATTAATTTGAAGAGAAGGTTAAATTATATCAATTTTATGTCACATAGTAAGTCTCTGAACTTGGGTCAAAATTCAAACTGCTGTTATACTTTACTTAGAAAAAACTTAGGGAGCTAACCTCAGGAGTCAGGGGTCAAAAGTTGCACACAGAAGAAAAGGCAAAGTATCAAATGCTTGGAAAAATCAAAATGAATGAATTAAATATTCAGAGAGCTAGGGAAAAAACATCTTGTGAATATAGGATAACATAGGAGGTTTGTTCAGAAGGTATCCAACCATGTAATATGAAAAATGGACACATTTATTGAAGAAGATACCAGTTACAAGAAACATTGTACATAAACACCTCAGTCGCCCTCAAAGTAGGTACCTTGGGACCTCACACAATTCTCCCAATCGCCATCAGCTGCCCTGTTGTAATTTCCTCAATCTCACTGACAGTCTGACAACTCTTCCCTTTTGAAGGTGATTTTAGTTTTGGGAAAAGCCAGAAGTCATAGGGTGCCACATCTTGGTTGTAGGGGGGCCGAGTCACCCGGGTGATTTGGTGTTCTGCCAAAAGGAGACGTGATGCATGAGTGAGCGTGTTGTTGTGATGAAGCCGCCAATCACCAGTTGCCTACAACTGCAGCCTTCTGAATCATCTGAATAGTTTCTGTGGAGGAATGTTCAAGCTTAAAGCAAAATTTGATGCAGGTTCGTTGCTCTGCTCGCTCCTTCATTTTCAATGCTATGGCCACACAGTGCACACGCTCACTCAACAGCGTCTATGCGCCCACTGACTAGTGCAGTGAAGTGATCATTGCTCATGCACGTGCACTCCAGTCCACGCTCCCTGGCTGCCAGGTTACACTGATGCCGCACAAACCGTTCTCCTTATATTAAGAGTGGCTGGACTTTTTCTGTACAGACCTGTTGTTAATAAAGAAATTAATAACTGTATTGCTTGAAACGGCTCAGACTTGATTCACCTACAAACATTTATCCTTTGCCTACTCTCACCATTCAAAGTCATATCTCATTTTGTTTCCTGGATACTCAGTTCCCTCCTAAGTGCTTTTTCTGTCACCTTTTAAAATGATGCTTTCTAAGCAGTCTGTGAAAGTTTACAGGCACATGGCGATACTATTTTTACCCTGGTTTTCTCTCCTTTCCAATGTCTTTTGGAAGAATATGTACAAACCGTCTTGCATTCTTTCTATGGCTTTACAGTACCCAGTATGGCAAGGCAGGTTTATTCTCATCACTCTTCTTTTTCATGCCATTTCATTTTCAGGTGAATTGCAACCTGCTTGTTTAATTGAAACTTCTTTTGCTATTTAACATGGATATATGTCAAATTTTGATTCATTTGTAAAGATTTGACACCTTTTTGATAGATAGCCAAGCACATGATATATCTTCCACTTGTTCAAGTCTTTTCAACCTCAGTGAGCATTTTACAGTTGTTTTGGGTAGATTTACATATGTCTTAAATTTGTCCTTGCCAATATATGTTCTGTTATTATTTAAGGGAATAATTCCTTTTTTATGATTTTTAACTGGTTATCTGACCAAGTGAAGGCTGTTGATGATGAGCTGTGCATTAGTTTTGTGCCTACCTGCCTTGCAGAGTGACCTTATTGTGTGGTTTTCCTGTTCCTTTTGTTTCCCTAGATACACACTTAAATAATTTATAATTAATGATTATTTTATTTCCTTCCAATTTTTACACCCTGAATTCCCCTTTTGTTTAATTGAATTGGCTTCTACCTACTAGCCAATGATCACTGTGGAAATTCTTGTCTTTTATTTACTTTAATAGGATTGCCTCTAATTCTGTTGTGTTGGTTTTGGGATTGAAATAGAACTATACACGTATTGATTTCCATATACATATGTAATATAAAATATTTATTTTACACATTTATACTTATATAACATGTATAATATAAAAGATGTTGATACATATATAATATATATTATATTCGGGAAATATCCATCTATTTCTCTTTTAGTATCTAGGGTGGTTACATGTAACTTTCCTGCTTAGATATGGTCTGTTGTAACATACTGAGCATTCCTGGAATAAACCCCAGTTAATTTTCATTATGTTTACATATAAACATATGTAAGCTTATTCTTAAAATATTCTCCACAGAATAATTTTAGCAACCATACCTAACCCACCCCCCCTTTGGTCTACCTATCACCCACTGCTCATTCCCTCTGTTATTAAATCACAGTTTGTGGGGTGTTTTACACACTGCCCCATATTACTATTTATTTCACTGAGCCAATCATTATAAATCACCTTTCCTGACCAATGACTGGTTTAGGAATGGCTACATGGAGCGTTAGGCTGCCAAAGATGCGCACTGCCCGAGAAGGCATGCTTCCCTAGCCCGCCTCAGATGTAGTCATAAAAACGGAGGACAAGGAACGCAGTCTCAGGGGTAAGGCCAGTACCCCGGAAAGACACAGGACACTGAGATCCTGTCAGGGAGCGGACCCACCAAAAGCCTCTCTCTGTTGCTATGGAAAAGACTCCTTGCATTTCTGTCAGTCAAGACATGTAAAATAGGCCTATCAATTACTGACGACGGCATTCTCTTTCCATTCTTCCTCCTCCTTGAATTAACAGAAAAATTCCATTTTTTCATTTTCTTCTTCATTACTGGATACCGGTCAATAAAGGCAGTAAGAGACTGCATTGCCTGTAGAGAGTTTAAACACAGTAACAAAACTGACCAGAAGTCCAAAAGTCAGCCTGCTTGTCCTTAGCACCATGTGCCAGGCACCCTCAGCAACGTCAGCGGTAAAAATAGCCCTCTCCATCGGGGCGAACAGCTTCCGCTGCCTTTCTCCTTCACCCTGGGCGTTTGATGCTATCACTGAATTACTGAATTAACTTATGCTGGAGCCATTGTGCCTTGGGACTTTTCATTTCATGAAGCATTATTGTTAATTTTGAGCCAAGTTCCCTGTTACTCTTCTAGGAGGCCTTCTGTGATCCTCTCCTGGAAAGGTGGTCAGTGCTGTCACCCTGTGCTATTGCTGCACATTTTATACATTTCTTTGGTTGCACTTGTTTATAGTTTTTGTTTATTTTGCTTTCCAATGATATTTTGTGCTTCTTAGAGTCAGGGGATTTAACTGTTCACATTTGTCTCCCTGGGACAAATGCGTGTCACACTGGTTGCTCAATAACCCATCATTCCATGACTATATTGTATCTTTATTTGGTCATCGTTCTAGTGTCCGGAAATTACCCAGTTAGGACATTGCTCTTTTGGAATACCCTAGGCAGTAGTTTGGATAAAAGGAACTCCTTAAGACTGTAAATGACATCCTTGTTTTACATCCCTCAGACTAGCTGTCCCAGGTCTTATAAAAATAAAATTTCAAAATGTGGTAAGCACTGTGCTCTTTAGTTCTTTCAAATATTTTCCTGGGAGATACCGGCTCAGATGCTTTCGTTGAGGATGTACACTGTCTCCTAAGTATACATGCAACAAAACCTCTTTTGAAAAGAAACTTACACTTTACCTGAATCAGAACATAAAATTTACTAGTTTCCTATATTGCAGAAGAACATCCACTAGATGGCACTATTACATAAGTGATCCGACTTGGAACGGCACACTGAAATTTTCTTCTCCATTAAACAATTGCTCACTGAAATATTTTGGTTTTGCAACCCAAACTAAACCAGCTTGATTAATAATGCAACTTGGTCTAGAGTGAGGAAGTAAATTGTCATTATTAAGATTTATGGTAAGTTCCTTGCAAAGTAAATGAGTAAGGCAATCAATTAGCATTCTTCTAGTAGTTTGTAAAGCCTGGAGAATTGTGAGCCACAACACGCTCGTTGTGTTTGAAAACGGAGCTTCTTTCAGAAAAATATTTCGGTGCTTGTGAGAAGGGAGTTACATTTGGTAGGCGTTTAAAATCTCCTGCTTTGTAGATGGTAATTTGTTGACTATTTGGTGTTTACAAAGTGTTGCCAGGAAATCAACCACTAATCTGGGGAAGTCTAAACACTACACACTATTCAGTTAGAAGCAGATTTGATGCAGTGCGGCAGCTTCACGGAAGCCCCCTTTCAGTGTTTTCCATGCAGTCCAGACTCTGGACTGACCTCGGAGCTGGGCCATTTGAGAGCAAGCCATTTTTGATACCTCAGTATCCTTGGAAGTAATCCAAGATGAACCTCCTTCCCACAGACTTCATAGTATCTTTATAATGGAGTCTCCAATGCACCAGAGTAATGAATCACATATGGAGAACTCAAAGGCTGGAATTAAAGGATATTTCTGTATTCACATGAAAAGCAGCAATTATGTATGTCAGCACTGAAGTTACTACAATTATTTAACACTGGGAAATGTTCTCCAAGTGACATATAACAAAGTGAGGAAGCTAATATTGCATTTTAAAAAAAGGAATGAAATCCTTTGAATTCAGGAGATTTTCACCCTGGTCCATGGGCTCCTTGTGTGTTCGAGGATAGAAAATATGGCCCAGGAACTTTCAATGGAAAAATCACATCTATCTGAAATTCGGCATTTTAATTACAAATGCAGACAACAAACCATGAATGATCCACATCAGGGGTGTCGAACTCATTTTCACCGGGGGCCACATCAGCCTCGAGGGTGCCTTCAAAGGGCTGAATGTAATTTTAGGACTGTGTAAATGTAACTACTCCTTAACTAGTGGCAAGGAGCTCCGCGCTGCTGCTGGGTAGAAACAAGGTGCCCGGCGGATAAAACAAGGTGGAGGGCCGGATTTGGCCCTCAGGCCTTGTGTTTGCCACCTGTGATCTATAGGGTGGATGACCTTAAATAAAATCAATGATTATTCTTCCATTTAGCTATAGGAGCTTAGGAGATGACTATTTGAAGTAAAAGAATATCCAGGATTTCCAAATTTATTATCAGTACCTGGGCTTTCGATATCAACAGAAACCACAGATATATTAATATCACATTACAGTTGTTTCAGTGTCTTGAAATATCTTTTTCGGTTATCACTACTTTAAAGTTACTGTGGTTATTAGACTCTTTTCTGGTTCTTCTTATTATATTGTCAATAAGGGCACTCTATAATAGTTTAGAAGTATTTTGATTATCATATTTTAGTATTGCTAGTTTCCTTTATAATCTAATACATTTTACTTTATGCATTTAGGAGTATTATTCTGATAAAGCATGCATAAATTTTACACCAGACCACCAAAGGGGTCCATAACACAACGATGCTCAGAAACTCTGCTGTAAGTTGTGCTTTGAGATAGAACATTCTAGCAAAGCTGTGCATTGCTTCTTGTGGGGGGAAAAAAAAAACCCAAACCATTCTAACATCCCTTGAACTGTACTATTTAAGGGCATTGAATGATCTAGGCTCTAAAAATAATTGTGGGACTGTATAAGTGTGACTAATCCTTCACTGTTAAGGAGTTAAAATTACATTCGGCCCTTTGAAGGCAACTGTGAGGCTGATGGGGCCCCCGGTGAAAATGAGTTTGACACCCCTGAGAGGGTGGATGACCTTAAATAAAATCGATGATTACTCTTCCTTTTAGCTATAGGAGCTTAGAAGAGGACTATTTCAGGTAAAAGAATATTTAGGATTTCCAGTTTATCAGATTACAGAGCTTCTGAACGGTGGAGCAGTAGACTCCACTTTCTGCAGCCAGTGGGAAGGAGACTTGAACCACACAGACGGAGTCCTTGTTTCTCAGTGTTCCCCTCCCCCAAAGCAACTCAGACGCTGGAGAGCTAGTCTGATGCTCATTTCTCGATGGATGCACAGGCCCAGGAACCTTCAGGAAATGAAGAAACATTAAGTACATTTCTACCAGGAATAGAATCAAAAGGTAAAATATAATACAATAGCCTAAAAATATGAAAGGAAACAGAATAAAGCCAAGCTATAATCAAACTATTTGGGTTTGGTAGACTCACTTGTAAATATTGTTATCTGCAGACACACTGCTTTCTATATATTGTACATAGTTGCAATACACAGTAACCAATAGCTGTGACAAATACCGTAAGGGCGTTTTAGCACACTTTGCCCACATCTCATGTCCACTTAACTATGCATCCTGGCAAAGGTTTATGTCACTAATAAGTCCAGTGTGCTCTTCTGATTCTCCCTATTTCTTGCTAAAAATGCCAGTTCAGATTAAACAATGTATTTAAAGTGAAATTTAAGACCTCAGGATAATTGAGAGAGGAAAGAATGTAGATTAATGATTTGTCTACTTGGTAGAAAACACTAAGTACCTTTTTTCTTGATCTTGTAAAGGCTTTTACATCTCATTTATTCATTAAGCGTGAGTGATCGCCTCTGTGTTTAACGCGAGGCAGACCTTGCTAAGTGCTCCGCATCCGGCACAGGGCACAGTTCGCAGTTCATCTGGGAAAGTGAGAGCTTCTGAGGGCGGGGTCAGTGCCCTTCCCGGGGAGGCTGTGTCACCGAGGAATCAGGCCTGAGTGCATCAGTGCAAGCTGGAGCCTGCTGTTTAAGTGTGGGTTTACCTGCAGTGGAGGATTCACCAGGGCTGCTGCGAGGGCCCTGCACCCTCCCGCGTTCAGCTGACGGCTCCCATGCTGGGCAGGCCTGTTTGTGCTCCCTGAAGCTCTGCCTTCACTTCTCCGAGAAGCTCGCCTCCTCAGTGTCTCCGGGGCACCACTGTTGCTCTAGGAGTACACCTCCCAGTTAGAGTTGACATCGTATTTACACCTCGCTGTCTCCTCAGTCCTTAGCTCTTGATCAGCTGGGTATTTGTTTTTGTTTTTTTGTTTTGTTTTCATCTCTTAGCCTATATTTCCGCATTAGTTCTCCCGTCCCTGGTCATTTCTGACCTTGCGTGATATGTAAGATGTGGCTACAGACCAGTGAAATGGATTTGCCTCCGTGGCTTCGAGAAGTCAGTCTTACCACATCAGCTTAGGGTCACACCACCACCGTTCTCACTTCGTTAATGGCTTTTCCCCTTCATTCA
>PVIA01016122.1:0-20131 GCA_004024845.1 Tonatia bakeri | reverse complement strand
CTGTACAAAGTCAGAAACAAGCAGCTTAAAGGAGGAAAGGTGTCATAGAGGAAGTAACTTTCAAGCTAGATACTTATTGACAAATAAGAGGCATTGAATTGAAGAGAATAGGGCCAATGCAAGTAGAGAAAGTAGTACAAGGTCATGTTTATAAAGAGTGATATTTCATAAAACTTTTAGAGTACTATAAGCATGAAGGAAAATAAAGTCTTTAACAAAAGATTGATTCTGGTTATGTTACTATTTTTAATCTTTTAAATAATTTTTAAAAATTTATTGATTTTTAGAGAGAAAGGGAGTGAGAAAAAGAGGGAGGAAGAAAGAGAGAGATGGAAGGAGAGAGGGAGAGAGAGAGAGATCATGTGAGAGAGCATCAGTGGGCCATCTCCCACACATGCAGCAACTGGGACAGGGACCTGGAACCCGGGTGTGTGCCCCAGCAGGAACTGAACCCACAACCCCTTGGTGTACCACGTGACACTGTAATCAACCAAGCCATCTGGCCAGGGCACTCTTTAAAAATATTTTAAAGCAAGTAGGTAAGTAGAGTTAAAGCAATACTTTTGATATCTTCCAACATACCAGTAAACAAAGTCAAGTTTTACCATTTTAAAATGGACACATATTTTATGGATCACAACTTTTCCTTTGATTATCAATCAATATACTGTTTGAGGAAAAATTAAATAATGTTTATGGAGTGGAGTCAGAACTACCACAAGCAAGAAACATATATACTTCCTTTCTGAGCATAGCTAATAGGATACAAAGGGATAAAAGGCTACTGGAGAAATACTTTAAGCTTCTTTCTTCATATTAATATTTTTGTTTTATTTATCTACTTTGCAGTTTGGAATAAATATTTTAAACTTCAGTACCATATCTACTAAATTGTGAGCTTCTTACACAGAAGGATTACTCATGTTTATGCCTTCTGAACGAAGTTATTGCCCTACTTTATATATAATTGGTGTTCAATAAATTGTTTATTCAATTGAATTTCTTGCTTTTCTAATACATAATCTTCTGTTCTGTCTATTCAGAAAACTGTTAAATCAATACACATAGCTATCTTACTACATTTTAACTCTCTAAAGTACAGTGCAATAGCACTTTCATAAAAGAGATTTAATAGCTTTCTATACTGTCTCTTGGGTGCACTGCTACGTGGTATTGTGTATCTGTACATGTATACATATAGTTCTTTAAACCCATGAAAGAGTACCTACTTCACAGAGGTTAAAAAAACATATCAATAGCATTAATATTTTTGTCAATTAAAACTTACTATAACAATTTTAAAAACCTTTAGGGGGGGAATGCTTTTTCCTTCTTTCTTACAAAAGTATTTAATTGCCAACTATATTGGTATATGCCTTCTCTCTCATATCTAGTTTTTCATTCTGCTTGGACTTAGACTTTTATTCAGATTCATGTTAGTGTTAAAACCAAAATTCCATTTCTATAGCTGAATTATGGTCATGCCTACCTGAGCTGGTAAAGTTCTTTTAACATCTCCAAAATGCAAAAAGTATAAAATGCATTAAATACCTCATCTTCTCACAGTTCCAAGGAATCATCATAATATATAAATTTATTATAATACAATATGGTAGCAACTTAACTAGAAAATACAAAATATCCCCCAATTTAATAAGACTTTTGCTTACTATTTATATATGAAATAGCATGTTCCCTCAATGTTACAATATTGACTCAAACTGTTGTTAAAACTCATGAATCTTACCAAAAACTGTGTTGCCAAAAATGAGCAGTGTATTAAGAAAACTGTGATTACACTTTTTGGAGTTGGTCTAATTCACGCCACTTGTTAAGAATTTACTGTAAATCAAATAAATTAATCAAAAGAACAATGTCATCAAGCCATAGTTATGCTTAATACTATATGCATTTTGGGGCTAAAATGCCAATTTATAACCTAATTCTTGGTCATTCTCAGTATATGGATTCAGAAATACTTATTTCTTCAAATACAGATTAGATATTTGTGATGACTGCACTTATGGTCCATTGGACTTCCCATGCATAATATAAATTTAGAGCATTTGACTTGTGCTTATATCTCTATGCCCTCTAGTATCCTTCCTTTCTTTCTACACAAACACTATTTTCAGGCCAAGAGTAGTGGACAACATGAGAAGCAGGACATTATGGGCATTTTTTAAGTATACAGGGTAGAGCAAAAGTAGGTTTACAGTTGTTTGTATGAAAATAATACAATTATTAATAAATAATGATACAAAGATAAGTGCTGTGTTTCCCTACTCACAACTGTAAACCTACTTTTGCTACACCATGCATGCATGTGTGTGTGTGTGTGTGTGTGTGTGCTCCACTTACCTTGGTATTGATAAAATCCAAATTAAATGCAATGCATGAGCCATTATTCTCACTGTCATTCTCTCAACTATGGTTGAAGAACTAAGTAAAAACAGGACAGTGAATCCCCAAATATAATCCAGTGTAAAAGACTAACATAGACTTTTTGCATATTTAAGGCAATCATTTTCTGAACATTTGAAAGAAGCAACCTAAGAAGCTAAGAAGAAAGAAAACAGAAAATGAACAAAGAAAAAAAAGGAAAGAAAAAAGAAAGCAAGGATGGAAGGAAACAGCACCCTAATTAAACTTATATAAAAGTGAATGTATTTCTGAGGATGATATATATATTTCAGTGGTTAGAAAAATTTACTGTTTTGATATAAGATAATATCTAAACATTTTGTGTGAATAGTTTAGATCTATTTAGAAAAGGCTAATATGTTCCTGCTCATACAAAATAGCTACATGGAAGACGTATGGTAATGCATTTAATTCTTCAGAAATTTTTATAGAAAAGTAGTGATCTATAAACCAAAAATATTTCTTCACATTATGAAAAAATATGTTTATTTTCCCTAATTCTGTCTGTTAATATCATTAGAAATTTATCACTGAAATCTGGGGTGGAAAAGAAACGAGGGAAAACTGTACATACACACACATACTTTCCTTCTTACATAGACATGAAATCAATTTACAACATACATTTCTTAAAGTGATTGTGGTTTGATTTACCTATGGTCTGTATCACAGCCTTTTATTTTCTTATTATTTTCTGATGTATCCCATGATGTCAATGTTCATGTTTCCTGCTCAAAGTGAAAACAACATGCCATTGTTTTTGCTATATTTATCGTGTTTATTTATTTATTCATTCATATCTGTATTTTTCTCTCTTCTTTCCTCACAGATCATCTCACTAATTTACCTTTCCTATTATGTATAAGTACATGCAATATTTTGTATTTCACAAGCCTTGTCTTTTTTTCTGCTTTTATTCTCATTATTAAACATCTTAATATGAAAGAAAATAACTAAAATCCATTCTTGCCACAATGGAAACTTTAGTAGTTGGTTGTGCCTAACAAGGAAGCAGTTCTCTTCATATTGAAGAATCCTGAGCTACTACATGAAGCAGGGTTTAAGGAGCCCCATAAAAAGGTCATCAGGAAGACACCCGTTGTTCTGGCTGGGTGCTCAGTTTGTTGGAGCATTGTTTTGATATAACAAGGTTGTGGGTTCAATCCCCAGTCAGGGCACAATACAAGAATCACCCAATGAATATACGAACAAGTGGGACAACAAAACTCAATGTCTCTCTTTCTCTCTCTCTGAAAATCAATAAATAAAAATTTAAAAGGATATAATAATTTGACATTTCCAAGAAGATTTAGGAATGATAAAATGGACCCATGGACATGGACAATAGTGTGGCGATTGTGAGAGGAAGGCAGGTATAAATGGGCTAATTAGCAGTGAGAAAATACAATAAAAATTAAAAAAATACAAAATCAAATGCATGTAAAAATGAAAAATGGTTTGTTTTATTTGAATTTTACCAGGTTACAAGCATGTGGAAGAGTTAAATTAGCACATGTATAAGGTGAGTATTTCTATAGTTTATTATTGTTATTTAAGAAATTTGGAAAAAATACTTGACCCTATGAACACAATGAAAAACAATTTTAAAGGGTGTGTTTTAAAGAACTAGGAAATATTTATGACTTCGTATTTAATCAAAAATATATTTTAAAAGACAACTGCTAGCAACCCATTATACAAATAAATAGGGACTACTGTCACTGCATGGTACTTAAGGAATTTAACACATTTGATTAAGCTTTATTTACTACTTTAGAATTGATACATTACCTTTATAGATTCATAATATTCTTCAGAGGTATTTAAAATATATTTATTCATTTTAAATCATCTTGCCACAAAGAATTATTGTACAATGCTTCTATATCGAGACCCTTTTGTTCTGTCTTGAAAATAAAAATAAATAACCCCTGTTTATCAAAATGATCACCTGGCCAAAAATAACAGAAAAATGTTATCTCAAAACACAAATTTCTAAGTGTATTGGAATAGTATGTATTTAGCATATTGACTATTAGGTCATTTGATACATTAGCAGTGAGAAAGGAGGGTGGCGAGGATGGATGAGACAAAATGCATATTAGACTGAATGTGTTGGACTTAGAACCAGTGAGCAAGGTCAGGTTAATATACCATTTCTTGGTTCCAGACTCAAAAAAATATTAAGTGAAAATAAGAACAGCTAAAAAATATACCACCTACTTTCCAAGTTTGGTTTATTTTCACACTATGTCAAGAGTATCATATAAACCTTTCACAAATTAGATAGAAAATGCAACAGAATTTGACATATTTGATAATTCTGAATTCAAGCAAATATTATATATTACAGAAATTGGAATTAATAAGTGTAAAATAAATAAAATAGTGAATCAAGAATAGTGCATTTTAATAAACTCAAAATATGTTTATTGAAATGAAATGAGAGTTTTAATTTTTATCTATCCCAAAATCAATTATTCTATAAAAAGAAACACTATTTTACCTTAATTGTATGTGTACGTATTTTAAGTGCAAATTAAATATGAGATTTACACCCAGTGTAATTTGCATTTTTCCCATATGGTGACTCCATGGAACTGTGATAATTCAACACTAGCAAGATTATTTAGAGAAAAAATAAAGTGAAAATTATCTCAGCACTGTATATCACAATTAGTGTCTCCTGCCACTTTGCAGAGTGCCTTCCCCATTTCAACAAATATCAAAAAACAAAAACTGTCACATTCTTAGTATCCTGCCAGGGAAAAACTTGCTTTCCCCATTGAAGTGCTTTCTGCTGCTTTGTATTCATAAGCTTTGATAACAGGAGACGTGCCACAATTCAGAATAAAATGATCATGACAGTTGCATACTACTTCAACCTGTCAGTGCAACAACCACTTGAAGATTAAACAGCGTTTGTAACTATGAAGAAATATTTCAGACACAGTGAACACTTCTGTCCTTTTCGGAAAACCCACCTACCTAAGAAATAGGAAGTTTCAACAGTTTTCTTTTTACACATCAAATCAATAAATGCATCATTTTTGGAATCAAGCCGTGCAAGCTTTTGCTATGAGATGAATACTAAAACAACAAAACAAAGCAAAACAAAACAAAAAAGCCCTGTATTGAAACTCACTACGTAGATACTATTGTTTAGCTTGCTCTGCCTGCGTAAACATGCACAGATACCAGAACAAGTTACTCCAAAAAGAGTACCATAATCTGAAAATATAATCCAATTTCAGGCATTTTCATGGATGGTCATCCCATACTGGCCAACGAAAGAAATTAGAAATGTCTTATGTTCAGAGTCAGAATCTGAAACTACTGTCATAGAAAATATTAATGGTGAAGATTGAATCAGAGATTAGTAAAAGGTGTAAACCAACGTTCTTTCTGAGAATGACAGGAGAAGTTAAGCTCCAAAGTGTGAAGTCTGTACCTGTGTCACTATGGTCTGCAGAGCACTCTGGACACTCTCACATACCATAAAAACTTAAAGACATATAAGACAACAAATATTGACAAACAATCCAATTAAAATGGTCAAAGGACCTGAACAGACACTTCTCCAAGGAAGACCTACAGAGGGCCCAAACATGAAAGGATGCTCAGCATTGCTAGCCATCAGAGAGATGCAAATTAAAAGCACAGTGAGATACCACTTCAAACCATTAAGAATGGTCATCATATACAAATCAACAAACAACAAGTGTTGGCAAAGCTGTGCTGAAAAGGGATCCCTGCTGCACTGTTGGTGGGAATGCAGACTGGTGCAGCCACTGTGGAAAACAGTATAGAATTTCCTCAAAAAGCTAACTAACTCTTGATCCAATAAGCCCATTGTTAAGATTATACCCTAAGAATCCTGAAACACCAATTCAAAAGAACCTATACACCCCAATGTTCATAGCAGCATTATTGCCAATAGCCAAATGATGGAAACCGCCTAAGTGCCCATCAGTGAGTGAATGGATCAGAAAACTGCAGTACATTTATGCCATGGAATACTATGCAACAGAAAGAAGAAATCCCTACCCTTTGCAACAGCATGGGTGGAACTGGAGAGTACTATGCTAAGTAAAATAAGTCAGGTGGTGGAAGACAAATACCATATGATCTCACCTATAAGTGAAACTTAATGAACAAAACAAACAAATGAGCAAAATAGAACCAGAGACATGGCAATAAGGAACAAAGTGACAGTGACCAGAGGAAGGGGGAAGGGGGATAGAGGGGACAGAAGAATAATCTAGTCAAGGAACATGAATAAAGGACCCATGGACATGGACTACAAGGTGGGGCAGGGGAGAGCAATGGAGGGGGGGAATCAGGACAACAACAAAATAATTGAACAACAACAAAATAAAATATTAAAAAGACATATTGCTATGATCAAACTAATCAATGTATTAAATGGGAATATATGGCACTACATGACTTTCCTCTTTAGTTTTATGTCTCTCTCTCCCCCTTGTGCTGCCTGCATGTATATGTTTAATCACAGGTAGAAAAAGGGAAAGTTAGTGTGCCAAGGCCCAACACAATACCTCTTTACCTGTGGTCTTTTTCAATATGAATTTGCTATATTTCATTAATAGACAAAATTAATTTTTGCATCCTCTTTAGTAAAAGTTGATCAATGTGTCTACTTTGGCAAATAGAATGGGTGGAAGTGATACTAAGGCAGACCTAGACATGTGTTTTTGTGGTAGTTTCCACCTCTGCTTCTCAGAACATTCTTGCTTACTATATATCCTCTCAGAAGGAGGGGGTGTCAAAGCACAAGTCACATGGAGCAGCCAGATGAAGAAGCTGTAGTCTATATCCTCCCATCTGACAGCTGACATTGACTGCTGCTCTTCCGAGTCAATGTCTTGGCCAACCAGCATGGCTGAGCTTTCGGATTATTGGAGCCTCAGCAGATATTTGGCTATAGTACATGAGAGATTCAAAGAAAAAACTGCTCTGATGAATCCACTCAACCTACACATTTGTAAGGGGTAATAATAGTAATTTTAATACATTAAATGTTGGTCTTAAGGCATCAAAATAGTGGAATAGTAAGAAAGTAGTCACAGTGCAGATAATTGAAAAAATTAAAGATTAGAAAGTGGAAAATAGAAACAGGGGCATATTTATTTTTGTTGATGTAAACAGAAATGAAAATAATGGAAATATCTTAAAATCAGGAGAGGGTAAGAAAATAATGTTTTGAAAGAACAAAGCAAAGAACACTGGAGGTGGGGGTGTGTGTAGATTTCCAGGAAACAAGACACATCATATAACAACAGCAAAAGTCAGCTCACTGAATCAGATGAGAAGGAAATGCAGGGCAGAGGTGAGCATATTCTAGCAAGTCAGGAGAGTTCATGATAGTTATGTTACTTAAGAATTGAATTTCATACTCTGGACAAAATGAATTTATATGGCTACATGCAGTTAAACAAGTGCCCCTATTCACTGGTCAGGAAAGAGCTTCCAGTGTTAGTCAAGTAGAAGTCTGACGTTCCACAGATGTGCAAAAAATTGTAGTCATTTTTCAGCTTTCACTGAGGAGTTACACACAGTTCATGGTATTTTGTGCTGTCATTGTTTCAATAGCTTGAGGTGGTTAGAGACAGTTATGACGAAACACAGTATTTAGTTGAAATATTTCCAAGCAAAGTGAAAATTTCCCTTTTATAATAAACAAAGGTCATCAGATTTTATAATATTTGTCTTCCATCTGGTATTGTTTTCAGATCTCAAAAATCTACCAAAATACTAATATGTTTTAAATGATGTTAAGAAACATTAAACTCTGAAAGATTTAAAAACTACTATCAGCTTACTATGCATTAACAAACTGCATAGTCTATACAACCCTCTTGAGATTTTTGATATCCAAGAATATGGTGTGAATTCCAACATTTAAGAAATTATTAAAATAATCGTATTTCAAATCACGTAACACAACCCACTAAATCAAGAGTAATACATAAAGTAAAGCTGTTATTAACACAGAGATAGCATATAACTAAAATATGGGGATATTCCTATCATTTTCAAAGTGCCAATTGTTGATGTATTTTCTGTAAACAAAATTTAGCCATTCATAATGTATTTTTCACTACACTGATGCTCACACAATGTTACTCTAACTCAGGTTGAATTAATTAGAAAAGATCCTCTAAAGAAAAGCACCAGAAGACCATTCCAATAGTAATGCATGGAATTCAAATGTTTTGAAGTTATTAATAACCCCTGCTGTTATTTACTATATATAAGCATAAATGTATGTCACAAAATTACATTAACCTGCTTCTCCCAAAT
The DNA here is from genome assembly GCA_004024845.1 of Tonatia bakeri. Classification (NCBI taxonomy): domain Eukaryota; kingdom Metazoa; phylum Chordata; class Mammalia; order Chiroptera; family Phyllostomidae; genus Tonatia; species Tonatia bakeri. The sequence goes on along the minus strand of PVIA01016122.1, from coordinate 11,383 downwards.
ACCACTTAGCCTCCTGGTTCCTCTGTCTCCTTCCTTAAAATAGAAATTCAGTCACTGACAGGTCATAGATTTTCCCAAGGATTATCTACTTTCCAGGATTTTAAATCATGTGATTATTACTATTAATGGTAAACTCCCTAAGTGTTTACCATTATCCATAGTGCTGCAAAAGTTCCAAATTATGACATTGATGGCTCATAGACATATGAAAAGATGCTCAATGTCAGTAGCTATCAGAGAGATGCAAATTTAAACCACAATGAGATATCATTTCACATCTGTCAGAATGGCTATATTAATAAATTGACAAATAACAAGTGTTGGAGAGGATGTGGAGAAAAGGAGCCCCTAGTGCACTGTTGGTGGGAGTGCAGAAGGGTGCAGCCACGGGGGAAAGCAGTATGGAATTTCCTCAAAGAAGTAAATTTTAATTACTGGAGGAATGATTGAAATACCAATTTTTCTTGTAAAGCAATAACCATGTGCTTTATAGAACCTTAAATAACTGCATCACATGTAAAGATAACAACTTATTATTTTTTAGATGGTTACAAAAAAAAATCCTGTCACCTACCCGGAAATAAACTTGAAGGTATGAGAAACTTCCAAATTCCACAGAGTAGAAGAAAAATCTGTGTGCAACCAAAAAGAGTTGTGACTCCTTTATGGATTGAGCATTAAAAGTAGGACATTACACCATAATTTGAGATCATTTCTTTTCTTACTGCATGGTATACAGAATAATAATCCATTCTACAACCAATGGGTCTATGAATCAATAAAATATAAAATATATATGAAATAACCAAAATGAACAGAAAAAGGAAAAAAATAGTAGAATGACTCCAACTAGAAATCCTATAAATATGACAGTGTGTGCTGTATTCTATATAGAAGGTGTCACCAAGACTTTAATCCTGGTATTCAAAATGAATATGTATAAATCAATAGTTGCTTTCACTAAGCATCTAGGCCGTAAGAAAGAACAATGTAGTTGTAAGCTTCATTGGCATAAGGGAGGGAAAAGAAATATTGCTGAATTTTACATGACAATTGGGAAAAAACTTCAAATTACTAAAATAAGGAATTCAGAGTTTTCTGGTATCTATTTCCTTGTCATTTTTCTTACTAAAAGAAGCACAACAGCAGAGATGGTACCTCCATTTGCTCGGGCACTGCTATGGGCACTCAGAAAAGTACCTGACACAAAGTAGACAATAAATACAAAAAGACAAACTTTTTTTGACAATTACTGTTTGAAAAGAAATATCACACATGTATGATGCAATATTACTGTCAATATTGCAAAGTTTTTTATAAGAATGTCATATATAAAATATAAATATAGATTTAAAAAATTTTTTATAAATGCTACAGTTTTAGGAAGAAATACCATCATCATCATCATCACCATCATCATCATCACCATCATCATCATCACCATCATCATCATCACCATCATCACCATCACCATCATCACCACCACCACAGCAAAAGCAACTTTCATTCAGACTTCAATCCTGCTGAATTTCTCAAGTGTCCCACATAACCCAGTTGGTTCCTGGCTGTGAGAGCAGCTCAGGAATCAAGTTACGCCCAAGACTTCATTAGGAAATTTGGAAAAATTCTTTGATTGTGTTATCATTGTGTGCTCTTGAATTTGTAGGATGCTGAACAAAGCAGACATAGCAATATAGCATCCTATTTAAATAGATTTCACTTTTGGAAAGAAAATGCAAAGAGAGCAAAATCTAGTTTTTTATCTCTAGAATATTTGAAAAATAAACATCTGTAGACTGAAAAATCTGATGACCTGGATTAACTCATAAATTTAAAACAATGTTTAACTTATGAGGTGTATGATATTAAATAACCACTTAGTTTCTAGTTCCTCATCTGTACAAATGGTTTAGCAATAAGAATTTCCAGAGCTCTTGTGACAATAAAAACATAATGCATGTGAAAGCATCTTGTGATCTTTAAAGCACTATAAAAATAAAAGTTATTGTTTCGATTATTCAAAACAAGAACCAGAAAGGTATTCCTGCATGGCAGTCTGGTGTAATAATAAATGAGTAAATTCAGGCAGCCATAAGTGGGACACAAATCCACTCACACATTCCACGAGAAGAATGCATGGTCTCCTAAGCAGTTAAAACTAAATCTAGGTTAATGACATATAACCTTTAAAGAGGAAGCAATAGAAGAAAGAGAAAACAATTTCATTGTCATACTTTTTAAGTAATTATAACCATTAACACTAACACGATAGATTTAAAATAATTTAATTTTATTGTTAATGTGCAAAGGAAATATTCTCCTAGTTTTAATTAAATTGAATTAAAGACATTTTAAAGTATAATTATTTTTCTACTTTCTGATTAAATTTTAAAAGTTATTAGCAGTGAGAAAATTAACATTTTTAATGACATCTCTCTAATTGCAGGCATTCTTTATTTCTCATACAAAACTGTTTGGGAAGATTGTTAGTAGGAAAACTTTTAAGTAATTCTGAATGTAATTGGTTATTTAAGTGATAGGCTTAACTAAAGAATTTATTGGCAAATAAACTATGTCTTATAGTTAATTGGTAATATTTTACAAAACTGTAGGATTAAGCTAGTTTCTATAAATCAGAACTACCTATTTGCAAATGCAATGCTAATAGAAGGCTTGAAAGAAAATTCAATTTTTAATGAGGATGCTGTACATTCAATTTCACTTTCCATAAAATGTAAGTTGTAATATAATTTACCAGTAGTGTTGTTTTCATTTTTGTTTCTAAATGGTGTAGAGAGTTAGCCTTTAATGACCCATATAAAAAATTCTGGCTAAATTTCAATTGTGTTAATTACATTCTCTCAACTGGTCTCTGGCATCCGATTTCAAATGGACTTGTTCCTATCTTTATAACAGATGTGTGTTGTGATGTCATCTCTCCTGGAAGACAAATTATGCGAGCAATGGCTGAGTTTAGTTTCTGGTAAATCATTCATTCCAGGTGCCAGACATCAGGAAAATAAATCATCTATAGAGTTAAATTGACTTTTTTGTTTTGTTTTTCTAAGATAAAAAATTATAAAGAAGATCTGTCTCCTTAATTAGAGTCTGTAAGTCTTCACCCAAAGAGATAATAAGGAAAAGCATTTTTTTGACCTCAGAGTAGGGTTTAGATAAAAGACAGGTAATAAGATTCATTGCTAATATGTTATCTGGTGAATAGTCCTAGATAATTGGGAGCAAAATACATTTTAAGAAGACAAAATTGGAAAGAAATGTTGATTTTCATAATAAACATAAGTAACAGTAAAAGATCATGACGGTAATGTGTTCATGGGAAGAAAAATGAAGTGTTAGAATTACAAGGTACTGGGATGCCACCACATCAGTTCAGTGAACGGAATCACTGAGGACTAAGTTTGCAGCTTCATCAGCAGGGCCTGCTGTGCATACATACAACCACCGTTTCTGGAGAGGGTTGATAAAAACAAATGTATATTGCCCAATCCCATAGTGTCCTGAGACCTCTATCTTTAAAGTAGCAAATAATATATTTTTGAAACAATAATAAGATATTTATCCTCTTACATAGTTTTTCAGATTGAATATGTTGTTTCCAAGAGGTACACTGAAAGCAGAACCTCCTTTAAAAGGGTTCTCCTGTGACTAGTTTTATGACTTGCACGGGGATAAGAACTAAGCCCTCCAATCATCATGAAAGCGGGGTGCTTCTCCACGAGTTAGGGGATCATTGGTGCATTCCTCAGTGCAGAGAATTCTTAAGCAAATATTTTTAAGAAAAAAAAAAGTAAGATAGAGACTATCTCTATCTCACTAAGACTTGCAGATGTCTTTTCCACAGTCTGTATCTCTAAAAAGAAGCTCCGTGATTTATATTCCTAAACTTTTTTCCAATTCTAAGAACAGTTGTCCATGAATATTAGTAATGTCACTGTATTTAGATTCCTTCATATGTACTGGGCATAAGCTATTATGTTAAGATTTTATAGACAAGTTGGTCAAGAGGGGCATATATAGCATTCTTTCCTTTAAGAAAATAATAGGTTAAAAAGTATTTTTAAAAAATAAAGTTATTAAATTATTTTGTGTATTTATCCATTAGAAAATGAACAGATTAAATATTTTAATGCATAGGTTATTGGGAAACAGCATCAATATAATTTTTTATGAAAAATTTAGTATAGTTGTGATTAATGCAAATATTTCTCATAAATTTTATAGACACTTGTTTTAAAACAACAAACTGGTTTTAATGATAAGTTGTTGGTGAAACATGTTAAAATTATATTTTACAAGTAGATTTTAGATTCTAATCACATATAGTTACGTATAAGCCTAATTATGAAGAAGTTTAGATAGTGTACCTGCTCATATGAAGCACAGAGAATGATTTCTGCCACATAATATGCATTCAATAGCTTAATAAGTATTGGCTGATGAGTAAAAGAAATAAAAGCCATTTTCAAATTTCCAAAAGTATGATTAATTTAGTCCTGATATTGAAGTGATTCATCATTTTGCAGTATTTTTGGGTTAAATGAAACCAGGAAAGGAAGAGTTTTAGACAGAGGTAATTTTGTGATTTCAGAATGAGAGGTTCGATACCGTGTGCAGGATACAATCTCCAGGCTTGTTAGTTTTTATTTCTTTTTTTCACCATTTATTGATTTATTAGCTCATTTTTCAAATCTTTGTTAAATGCCTATAACACAATAACTGTGCTAGGCATGACTATGGAAGGGTTAAAACTGTAAGCTTTACCTGGCCCTCAAGGTGTCTGCAAATATTGAAGAATACAGAGAAGAGCAGTTATTGGATTCCAGGTAAGAAATTCACAAAAATTACTCCCATGATAGTGCTTTATAAAATGAAATGCTATTTTACGTATTTATAATTTGCTGGTTGCCTGCACAAGTCACTTCCTCACAGTGGTTAGTTCTGGTGTAAAAACCAAATTAGATGAGAAATTGGTAATCATCTAACTCAAACAGATGGAACTGGATACTCTTCAGGGATGCTTTCATCAGGCCTTGAGCTTGGGAAAGATTCCTCTTTTATGGTTAAAGAATAATTTCAATCTAAAGAGTACTGTACATTAAGTAAATATTTATTAAATATCTACTATCCATATCAACACAATTTTTTAGATCAGCAATGCCAAATTATTGTACTCTCTACTCTAAACCATGCATGATAATAACCTATATACTGTTTACTCATTACCCATGTATTAATCACTCACCAGGTGACACTGCAAATTGCAGAGGACCACAGTAATAGAAAAGGCAGACATGGCTCGGACATCAATATGGTCACATAATCACTTTAGGATAATATATGTTTCTCACATCACAGTGTCTGGCCATGAATATAACTGCTTAAAATATTCAGCTACATATTCTATTGAAACACTAGTTAGTTCTTAATAAGAGGTGTTAGAAGAGATCCCCCCAAAATCTGCATGTTATATTTTATTTGTAATGTAAAAAAATAAAAATTTACAAATGAATAACTTTCCAGAAATATATACAAATATTTATTATTTTTATTCTTAAAACATAGAAAAAATGAAAATAAAAATAAAGAACTCTTGCCAGATCTCTTTTTCTTTTAGATTTCATTAAAGAATTTTTTTATGTTATTTGACTTATATCATTTGAGATAAATGTGCTTTATAGTGACTGTGTACTAGTCACTGTGTACTGGTTGTAAGAATTCTCCCTAGTGAAAAGACAGACTTTTATAGAGACATTAACATTTTGTCAACTAACATATATAATGAAATTACTGATATAACAAAGTAATAACTTTATATATCCCATTCTATTCAGATAATAAGGGTTTAAACCTAAGAATGTATATAATTTTTCTAAATATTATTATAATTACATCTCAATTCTAAAATTTTTAATATGATACAAGCAACTAAGTGCTTTAGGATTAGACTTTTATTTCTTTTATTTTTCTGTGGTTGAATGTTGAAAATGTTAGATAAATTTATTAAGTTGGTTTTGTTCATTGCTCTGGATTCTCAGCTTCTTGAGTCAAGTCTTATGTAATTGAGCACACTCACATTGTTAAAGGAAAAGTCTATGAAAGTATACCAAATTGGGCTGCTGAAATCTGTAACTATAACTTCAATTATATTTTACTAGTTTCTTTACAAATCTTGGTTTATCATTTGACTCAGAGAAAATTTTAGGGATTTGGGATTCTCCATGACAGCCACAGCTTCTCCCTGAATGCATACTGGTGTTGATATAACATTATTGAGGCCAGGAATAATGCATAATTGAATGACCAGGAAATAGATTAATTTGGAGGCTTGTTCTTTTGTTCCTCCTCCAGTTACTAGTTGAATTTATCAACATCATTTAAATATAAGAAAGAAATTACAAATCAGCTGCCACATAACAGAAGGTTCAGCTATTTAAGTATTAAATAAAAGGTAGTTCACTGTGTCAGAAGATCACATAGAAAAAATGCTCTTAGAGACTCTGGCATATAAAAACCTAGTGGAAGAGCCACTTTAATCACCTTAGATTTTATAGGAGCTTCTTGATTTCTACTTATAATTCTTGCCTTGACTTTTGATTTTGTTTCATTGTGATGAAACTCTGTTTTTACCACTTAGAAAATTATGTTAATTCATCAATTGGCTAGAAAAACATAAAATAATAATAATGTCAGAAATTCCCTAAATAAGTCTCATTAAACTGAATTTTATTGTTACGCAGTTATAACACAAAAATATACACAATTATAAATCTGAATAATACGTAATAAATAATTTAGGGATGGTTAGTCAGTGGAGAATTATTTATTTTATGTAGGAAATAATGAGGAAATTTATTTAAACCTACTGTGCATAAATTCATACTCTGTACATTTAGGTATTCATATACCTACATATATGTAAACTGTACTTACAGTGTTTATCTATCTATATACCTATATCTATCTACCTGTCTACATATACCTCTATATATGTGTGTGTACATATAACTCTCAAAAATATGGATACGTTATATAGTATACATATAGTGTTTAGGAAGAATCATCTGTCATTTGTAAGCAACAACATTAGCTTTAATACAGTGTCCTAAGTTCTTTCATTGGCTAAATCTGTCTTTGTGCAATTTCCCTTACTTTTTGAATTTTTTCAAGAAACTGTATACGATGAAATCCCATTTTGTTCAAGGCTATTGTAAGGATTAAATAAGCTAATGAATCCAGAAGGTAAAATAGCAGTTTCTTCTCACAGAAGCCACTCAATTAATATTGAACACCGCTCCTTATTATTCTAATCTCTAATTAATAATATGACTTTTATTGAGAAAAATAATTGCACATTTGTGAAGGGATATGTCTGATTTAAAAGAGATTGTGAAAACATGCAGATGCTTACATCACAGAAAGATAAAATAATTCTGAAATCAATGGTTGCTTTCCTTTTACCTGAGTCTGCTGAAAGGATCATTATCCCTGAGCTCAAGCTATTATTAATATCAATTGTTTTTACCTCTTTCTTAGTGTTTTAAATTATCCTATGCAATGTTTTAGGACATGTTAAAATAATTTAATCCATCATCTGTGTTCTATATCCTTTCAGCTTATCACATAATAATCACTTGTATACTTTGAGTTTCTAAATATGCCAACCTGGTGAAGTTAAGCTGTAATCAGCATCTCTTCCACACTGAATGTCTAACTGTCCTCAAGAAGCTCACGGTGAGGGGCACTCTCCTGCTACTGATGTTGATAAAAACTGCTCAGAAGTCAATGTAGGATCCAAGGATTTATTTATGAGCTGATATTTATATAGTAGCTTTTATAATAAATTGAATGGCAATTGAAAATTCCACAGAGCACTTGGCCTTTCCTCTCAGGTGTTCTAACATTTGTGAACACTGGGTTGGGCAATATGGTGACTAGAATCTCAAAGTCACCAGGTATCTCTTTTTGTTTAATGGTGCCCTTAGAAGGTTTTAATGTTTCTTAACCTTAACAAAGAGGTCTAATTTCCTCTTAACTATCTTTGACTTGTATATTTATTATCATTAAAACTTATTATTAATTCATCGTGTTTTAAACAGCTAATAAAGACCTACTAAGCTAGTGTTTCCCAGTCACTGTTCTGTGTGTTTTTAATGCAACTATTTGAATCTAATGAATAAAAAAGGTAATAATGCTTAACACTTCATTCTCAAGTATATTTTATTATTTAATACAATCAACTGAGTACCACAAAAGCTTTACTCACACAAAATGTCCAAGTCTTCAACGATATTGTTTTCCGACTAAACTGGGTGAATATCTTAGATATCACCAGGTGTGGAACAAAAACTACAAAATTTCTACAGAATTCATTTTTATCTAAATATATTTTGTTACCACTTCTTTTTCTCACTTCCTACCATTCATGACAGCATGGATGGAACTGGAGAGCATTATGCTAAGTGAAATAAGCCAGGCAGTGAAAGAGAATATATGACCTCATATAAGTGGAACCTAATCAACAAAACAAACAAACATTCAAAACACAACCACGGACATTGAAGTAAAGGACAAATGAACAGTAACCAGAGAAGAGGGGGAGAGGGATAATAGAGGAAAGGCCATCAAGGAACATGTATAAAGGACACATGGACAAAGCCAAGGGGTGTAGGTTCAAGGGTGGGAGGCAGGGGTGGGTGAGGCAGGGGGACATGGTGCAGTGAAAATGGAGACAACGATACTTCAGCAACAATAAAAAAATGTTATATTAAGATGAGAGAACATTTTATTAGATACCAGAATAAAATGTCTTTGACAAATAAAAAAACAAAAAAAAATTGAAATTGAAAAATACATAATTAACCTAGAACATATTGTGTAACACAGAATAGAATTAATAGATTCAGGTAATTTTAGTAGCCAAAGCTCTAACCCATGAATTCATGTGTGAAGATATTTTTGGGAAAAACACATTGGGACAGTGGCAGGTCTATCTCCTAATGGAACAATAGTTTATCCTTATGTTTTTAATATGCATGCATTTCAGTTACATATTTTAATACTTCCCAAAATAGTCTTTAGGAGAAATAATCATGTTTTACTAAAATTAATTGGAAACCATTGATCTGACCTTATTATACTTGATTGATATTGGTATAAGGTTTCTACTCTTATGGATTATCAGCTTTCTAGATCATAGACTAAAATAATGTTGGGTGTGAATCAATGATATTGTCAATGAGCATATAAAAAGTGGGACAGACTACAACTATAAACAACTATAAGCTATTGCTTTGATCCAAGCAGTCAAGTGGTATGTACCACAAGCAGAGTTAGCCAGCAATTTGATTTAGATCATTTTATATCTTTTAAAAAGTTGCTAAATAAAACATCTACATTTCATATATCTCCTTATCTACTAATTTACATCACATACATTGAGGAAAAGCTCAATAAACTTTTCATACAGCAATGTCAGTGTTCTGTTGTGGGGTTTTTTGCCTTATTATAGCATAAGTTCTTAACAGCAGCCTAGTAAGTTATTATCATTTTATTACACATGAAGAAATTCAATCTTTTAGAGGTCAATTAACTTTCCCAGGGGCACACAGCAAGAAAAATGTTTCCGGTTTCCTTCAGTAGATTTTAATATCCTCAGCAAAACTTTCTATACACTTAGCATGGTGCTTCATAAACGAGTGTGGAGTCAATAAATCTTCTTGACTGACTAATCTCTAATTACAGCAGATCATAGCAACTCTAACTAAGTAAGATTAGCATAATATGTCCCTAATTTTATTTTTGCAGTCATAATAAAATACTGGAGGAAATACACTGATTATATAAGTCCCACATGAATCTTCATAAAACGAAAAAAAAATAAAAGAAAAAATATAGGAGCAAACAAGAAACTCCCTTTTTCAGACATACTAGAAAATACTTATTACTCTGAATCTCATATATGAAGAAATGGGTTGTAGGTTCGATCTCTAGTCAGGGAACATGTGAGAGGTCACTAACTGATGTTTCTCTTTCACCTTTCTCTCTCTCTCTGTCTCTCTCAAAAACATATCCTTGGGTGAGCATTTAAAATAAAAAGATGAAGCAAAGACTTTTTTTTTTTACTCTTCCAGAGCATTCTAAATGCAGTTTGATAAAACTCATCAGGAATGGTGGGTGGGGCCAAACACTAGTAATTGATGCATTGTGTTTTTGAAGATATTGATGCACAAAGGTTAAGAAAAGTGGATCAATCTCCTCTACTATGGTTGACTTTATCTTTTGAAGAAAAATAAATATTAAGTCACCACTAGACTATAAACCATTCTTGCTGCTAGTCTGCTAGTACAGAACTGAAATATACACAGGCATACAGAAAAATGAGTGATAAACATTTTTTTAAAGATTTTATTATTTTATTTATTTTTAGAGAGGGAAGGGAGGGAAAGAGAGAGACAGAGAGAGAGAGAAACATGAATGTGCGGTTGCTGGGGGCCTTGGCCTGCAACCCAGGCATGTGCCCTGACTGGGAATCGAACCTGCGATGCTTTGGTTCACAGCCCGCGCTCAATCCACTGAGTTACGCCAGCCAGGGCTGTGATAAACATTTTTAATCACCACATATAAATCCATGATTTTTAGTGTTGCAGCCATCAGGCCCTTGTTCTCAAAATAGAATGGACAAACAAAACTTACAGTCCTCAAAGGGGGCTAAAATATGTGGAGAACCACAAAGGAATAAGACAATTGACATTAATATACATAATGGAATATTTCCCATAAAATGAAAACACACAAAAATGCAATTCAATAAATTTTAAGAAAATGAAATATCATAAAAAAATAAATAGGCAGAGCTTAGAACAGATATGAAAAGGAAAATAAACAATTATAAAAATAAACCATCAGCAAAACAAATAAAGCATAAACCTTATGAAAATACAGTTAGGAACTGGGACAATAGACTTGATGTATTTGAGCAGAATAAAACCCAGAAAAAAAAATGAAGCATTCAAGTGATTAGAAAAAAATGAAAAGGCGATGCATATTTTTAATAAAATTTTGGATGATTATTTAAAAATTAAGGTATATTTTTCTAAAGTAAAGAAGTACTGATATTGATAGTTTGCATAGTATACTGTGTTCCAAACTAATAAGTATTATATGATAGCAAAACATAAATGAATTTGTACATAAACAAAATTAAAACAAAATATTAGCAAACAAAATTCAAAATTATAAGAAAAGAATGCTCCAAGACACACCTATTTATTCCAAAAACAAAAGAGCTAGGCTAGCATAAGATAATCTATAAATTCATCTCACCATGTTAATTGATAAAAGAAGAAGCATTGCCCATTTAATT